>OZ002730.1:18905828-19195940 GCA_963924305.1 Polygonum maritimum | reverse complement strand
GAACGTGGAGTTCGTCCCGATACGTATACGCGACGGTGATTAGGGTTGCCCCCAATCTAGGGTTTTCATTGGATCGATAATCAACAATGATTCTCGTATAGGGTTTACGAAGGTCGAAAACCTGTTCGTTCCCCACGGACGGCACCAAATGTTAGTACACAAAATATGCCGTGTACAAGTTTCAACTCCTTCTTCAACGTTCTTCCGCTCCACGCGCCTCTTCGTCTTCAATGACCTGCAAAACAATGGACCTAGGGGCGAGCGACCCCTAATCCACCTCCGATGCTTAAGTCAGGTAGGACAATGTCGATTAAAGGCGTCAGGCAGAGCGATAGCTTCGAACTTACCAGGCACATGAGCGAATACATGTGTATTTATAGAGGAATGGAGACAGGCGAAGGAGAGTCAGGCGCGCCTATGGGCCGATCGGCCCACAAGGGTTTCAGGGCACTGGCTTGCTCCTCAAGTCAGCCAAAATCTTATCCCAAACGAAGATAAGGTCCTCCTCCATAAATATTATCCTAATCTAGAGTAAATATGGATAGCATAATAAATAAGATAGAGAAATAAATGTTAACTAATTGATATGAAATCATGCCCGCCTACAATTAAGTATATATATATCTGCTGAGATGCCGAGACTGCCAGGGAAGACATGGAAAGAAGGAAAACAACATGGAAGAGTATTGACTCGCAGGCGATGAACTTCGCCGAGTGATGATGGGTAAGGACGATCGCCACAGAAGGGACAAAGCTCCTGACGCTTCTTGGTGTTGAGGCTCTGCCCACACGAACAAAGAAGGAGATGGACAAGGAACGGCAGGACTGAGAAGGCTGAATTTTATCACGTAGGGTTTCGCTTCCTCGGAGGTATGTATATATATATAGTCACGCTACTCGGATATTTAATATCTTGAACGGGTTACTTAACTTAACTTAATTTAATTATTATCTTACACAAGATGATTTATGCATATAATTATTTTTATTATTATTAGGAACTATTATATCTTTGACTAGAAAGGACTCAATTAATTATTGGACTATTATATAAGGCTCGGGGAAATTTGCGGTCCAAACAATCTTGAACGGTCGAAAATGAAAAGATTTATTAGCATTTATTATTATTATTATTATTATTATTATTATTATTATTATTATAAACCCGAAAGGTTTTACATAAAATTAGTGGGAAGCCGAGATACTATCTGGGCTCCCACCCCTTTAGCAATAGCAAAACCTATTCTATTGAAAATATAGGTAGCAGCGCGTGTCCCAAAATCTTGGGTCTTCGAAAACTTTTGGATGCGCTTCAGCAATGAAATAGCATCTGCCTCTAATTCTCCCAATGAGGAGAAAGAGAAAGGGAGGAAACTATACCCAAGCGCACCACACTTATCTTGATACTTGAGACACTTACGACGCGCCGCCTCTACGACCACACGTCCAGGCACAAAATCAGACATCCCTGACTGGGTCAATGGAGAGGACCCAGTCAAGTCCACACACATATCAAGCCCCCCCTCCCACGAGTAGAGCAGCACATCAGTAGGACGAAGAGGTCTATCTTGCCCGTCACGCAACCCAATATCAACCTCCTTACCAGCAGAAATCCCGGACCGGTAGCAGATATCAGCAAGGGTGTCGCGAGCAACATTATGTCGATGCTTAATACCAACAATACCAGCACAAGACACGGCATGATCCCCGTAGATATCACTATCAAAAACACGGGAGCAAGCGGAGCACGGTCTCGATTGGGAGAAAAGAGGAATGCCTAAACGGTAGCATAACACACACCGAAAAGACTTACCATTCATGGTCTGACCCAACCCAGAAATCGGCACGGCCCTAAGCCAATCAGAAGAGTGACCACCCTGTTGAGACTTCCATAAAGCCACCTGTCGAGGGGACAATGAGAATGTGGATTCCGCAGTTCGAGCAACCTTTGTGAAATATATATTTTTCAGTTTCTTCATGAGTTTGGGGGCAGCGATCTCACTAGGGTTACTCAAAAGGTCAGTCTCCACAACATCATTAAACAAGCACAAAGCATCCTCAAAGGTCGGCCCACGAGTAACAATACCCGCTTACTGAAGGAGGTTATCTTGCAAGGGAGCAGACTGCAGCCGCGAGGCAAGGAAGGCGTAATGACGAACATCAAATGCAGCATACACACCGAGGCCCCCAAAAGCAAAGGGAAAAGTTGCCAGTCTCCATTGCCAACCGCCGAACCCAGGACCAGAAGCAGTAACAATACGCTCTAAAGAAGAGCGAAGCGCCACATCAAAAGAGCGCTGAGCCGACTCAAAGAAACTAGGTGGGCAAGTGCGCAAAGCGAAATAGAGCTTAGAGACACCGGTGCAAGCACGGAAAAGCAACAACTCGCATTGAGGATCATTAATCCTAGCAACGGCATCCATAAGCTCGACAGTCTTGGAAACTCTCTGCAACACAAGCTCACTGCTAAAAGCGGAGTCCACACTTACAGGCCCACCAAGCAACTTAACACCATGAAGAGGCCTAGCAATATTAGGCGGGAAGACTCCTACAAGCCTGCTACGAGGATCCTCCTTGGGCCAAAAGACTTCAGTTTTGGCCACAATAAGATGCAAGCCGTATAGAGGACCATCCAACATGATCAATTCCAACGCCTTCCCCACAACAAGGGTATCACCAATAATAGTGCCATCATCCAAATACCAGGCCTGCAGACATAGGTCGAAAGAATCTCTAATTTTACAAACCAAGGGATGCAAAACTAGAGCAAAGAGCAAAGGACCAAGAGGATCACCCTGCTGAACCCCCTGGCATGACCATAAGGTGTGCTCCCCATAATAAAGCCGAGCAGGACTAGAGTAGCAGAACTCAACCCAACAAGAAATAGCAGGGCACCGAAGTCGAACCTCCCGTAGCAAGACCTCTCGATCCACCAAGTTGAAGGCATTTTTAAAATCCACCAGTAACATAGAAAGGCCAACAACATCACCACGATCTTCAACTAAACGATTTACAGCATGGAGAATAGCCTCACCCCCTCCAGGAACCCCGACCCCAAACTGGAGACCCCTCAAATATCCACTCAAGGAAGGGCCAATCAAGACAGCACAAACCTTAGAAATCAAGCGCCTCCAAACAGTACCCACCGCAATAGGACGAATACCTCCATTGGGCTTGACAAGA
Organism: Polygonum maritimum; assembly: GCA_963924305.1. NCBI lineage: Eukaryota > Viridiplantae > Streptophyta > Magnoliopsida > Caryophyllales > Polygonaceae > Polygonum > Polygonum maritimum. Next base: position 19,192,757 of record OZ002730.1, on the reverse strand, counting down.
GGCGTGAGGGGAGCACTAGCAATATACTCACCCAACACCTGTGGACACCTCCCATCAAGAAAAAGATTGACCACCTGAGAGATGGAAGCCACTAACTCGTCAGAAATAGCAACAGCAGCACCACTCAAACAGTCCAAGAGATGCTGAGCACGCAAACCGTCCCTTCCACATGACGTGCCACGAGGAAAACTCTTAATCATGTCCAAAACGATGGCAGGAGAAGCAGAGAGGTGAGGCTGGCCAATGGGAACACTCGGCAAGGAAGGAGCTGACGAGAAAGGGTGCTTTGCACGCAAGTCCTCAAGGGTGGCATCATTAAAAGGAGCAATACCAGAAGAAGAAAGAACTCTGACTGCCGCTGTATAGTGGCCGTCACAAATCTTCCTCTTACACTGCTTGACATTACGCTCACACAAATCCATACCCTCATCAACATCCCCCAAGGGAGGAGGATCCTCAGCCAAAGCTTCCCGCGCAAGCTGCAAATTACCACCGGGCTCACACCAAGTATGGATTGCGTTGGAGATACTCTCCTCCTGACATTGCCGTTTAACAGCAGACTTGCACTCCAAACTACTCCGTGGGCGAAAAGCTTTAAGAGTACAAAGGGGCAGCACGAACAGACTAACCCAACCAGAGACGTCATTAGGCTTGCCAATCACTGCATCAAGCGCTCCTTTCAAAACCCGAGAAAAACTCAAACGACACTTGGGAGGGATTGACTTTACAGTACGCAATTGCTTGGAAAGCAAGGCATTCAGGAGAGCCACATCAAAAACACAATGATGAACCTGCACCCCACTATCAACAGGAATAGACGGAGCAAGACAGGAGGGGACTAGCGGCTTGACAAAGTCATAGAGCACAAACCTCACAACACCATCACCCACATCAGGGGGAGAAACAAAATCCGAACCACTACCATGGCGACACTTAGAACGAAGAGAATGCGTTTTGAAACAAACTCCACAAAGCCAGATGCCCATACGCTTAAAGGTAGTCTCAGCAGCTAGAAACACACCCAAGTCGGAAGAAAGAGAGCCCTTAGTGATCACCCGCGCCTCATCGGAACAATGACGATCACGCAGATGAGTGATCAGGGAAGTCTTGGTAAGACCACGCCCACCACCATCTTGACAGCCACTAAGACCAACAAAAGGACAATGAAACCGAACAACAGCAGCGGCAGACATACACACAGAAGCAAACCACAACACGCGAAGCAAAACACGAAACCGAAACCAGACAAACAAAGTAACACCAAACCAAAGAAGAGGCGTGAAGCAGCAAGCAAACCAAAAAAAGGATCAAGATAACAAACCGATCGTGGACAGCAAACAACAAGCAAACCAAACGAGCAGCAAGCATCCACAAGCAGATCGGAACAACACTAGACGAACACCAACGAACAAACCACCACGAAAACACCAGGCGATCACCAGGAAAAGAACACGCGCAATCAGACCTATGGCCAGAACCACTAGCAACTGCACGTCCAAACACCAGCAGACGACCAACCCTCGGCCGGCGACAGCCCAATCCCGGCCAGAGGCCACCAGCGAACGGACGACCACAACCAACGGCACAAACACCCCGAAACCCACCACCACCAGCGAACCACGAAACAAGCAGCGACGGACGACCACCTGCCCAAACACCACGAAACCCACCACTGATGGACGACCACCGACCGACGGCCACAAACAACGGCCGGCAACCACCCAAGAACCGTCGGTGAACGGAGAAAAAAACGTACAGACCCCCCTAGCCCCCCCTAAAGCCCTAATCGCTTAAAAGAGAGCCGGCAACCGCCGGCTCTCCTGCGTCCTCAACATTTGTTTTTGTTATTATTATTATTATTATTATTATTATTATTATTATTATTATTATTATTATTATTATTATTAAAGTGTAATTTACCTTACCATCAAGACCCGAAATAAATTTGCAAAACGAGAAACGGAATTCGGAACGGAACCGGATATTACACATAGGGCCTTTTTCCACAGAATATGCGTTCAAGCAACTCAACTTCCTTGTCGTCCTCCATTTCAAAGCCGTTTTCAGGTAGAGAACTTAAGGCATCAAACGGCGGCTTCTTAGTGTTTAGACCCATGAAGGCACGGACTTGGCGTTCTGTGACAGATACAAGCTCATCATCAATTTTGAAATGAAGCGTACTGTCCTTGGACTTGAATCGAAGACCCTTGAAGAACGCTCTTATTTGATCATTGTTAATCTCTGCTGGCTGAGGTCCAACTAACGTCCAGCCTTGGAAGCGCAACAATTCAAGGAATTCATTGACTTCCTTGTTGTTGAACGAGGCGAGCCATTCCTCCGAGTAAACCAGGGGACCGAGAATGTTTACCGGCTCGTCGTCGTCCTTCTTCTTTTTCCCTTTGCGTTTTGGGTACTCAGATTCTTCGTCCTCATCATCATCATCTTCTTCTTCTGCGTCCTCTGACTCATTTTCTTCTCCGTTCTTGGCACCAGCGTCCTCTGTGCCTTGGACATTCTCATTATTGCCACCTGAAGCAGCATTATCAGTTTCAGCTTGAGTCTGGCCATGGGACGGCTCTCCTGCAACCTGAGCATCTGTTTTTGTTTCTATTGGAGGCTGAACGTCCACAAGGAGTTGGAATTCTGTTTGGATTTGAGGGGAGGGTTGGTTTTGAGTGGATGGGAGAGGGTTAAGATTGGAAGGGTTTGGTCATAGGGGGCTACCTCTTCAGCATCACGCGCAAGTTTATCTTCCAAACTAAGCTCGGCGTCCTTCTGTTGAGCGACCTGGTGCTCACCAGCGTCCTTAATTACTTGTGCATTTTCAGCATCTTTTTCCTCGGCGGGAGCATTCTTGATTTCTTCTGCCTCATCATGGGAGTCCCCAGTAATATCAACAAAAGGGGAGGACTCAACGGCAGGTGTCCCTTGCTTACTGCTCTCAGATGAGCTGAAGAGAGAGGAACGGGAGGAGGAGATGTGCTCGGACTCGGCAGCTTCTTTCACCAGGACTCTTGGAGCTTCACCGGTTTCTTGCGTTTGAAGGTGTGCTCAAGAGCAGGACGATTCTTAGCGTCCTCTGGTGCAGATTCTGAGGAAGAACGGCGGGACTTGGGAGTCTCGGGGTCCTTAGGCGGTGAAATGTGAGCCGGGGCCGAAGGGAAGTGGGCGAAGTTTAATGGAGAGGGGCAGAAAGGGATGAGGGCCTTGTCTTTTGTGGTTGAAGGGGAATCAGGAGGGGCTGGGAGCTGTTCAATTCTTAGGGACGATTGGGCAGGGGCAAGCCTGCTTCTTTTTTAGGGTTTTGAGGAGGGGACATTTGATGACTTAGCCTGTTTAAGTGGCCGTTTGTCATGGGCTTTCTTTGAGCGTCCCTCGGACAAGTCTTTGGGGAACTTGTCCATGATTTGAGTTTCTTTTGTGGAGGAGGGTTTAGATGATTTGGAGAGAGGGGACGGAGAAGGTGCAGGGCGTTTTGAGGGTAAGATTGATTTTGTGGTTCTTTGAGGAGGTGGAGGAGAGGGACTTGGTAAGCGGTTCCCTAGCATGCGAAACGCAGAGGAGTCGCTTGGGTGCATGGGGAAGTCGGGCAGGACGGCATTATAGAGGTCGGGAATTAGATCAAGCATAGTTCAAAGATTCTCACCACCATATTGAGAGAAAAACAGTACGTCCTCCATTCTGCCTGGAAGATCCTGGTAGTTGAGCTTATGAAGGACGGGTAGAATGAATCTGTTGAGGAACGTCTCGTAGTCGTTCGTTTCAGAGCGTCCTTCAGAACATCTTCCTTGTTCATGCGTTCCCTTATCAGTTTGTAGAGAGTCTATGGCTTCTTATTGATGAAGTCCAACAGAGACTCGTCTAGCAAAATCTGCCTCGGCTTCTCTATAGTGCGGGACTTGACCAACTTTCTCTTCTTCCCGCCGGTAGATGATCCGGCCACGTTCCTCAGTAGAGAAGACATGATTCTGATTGAAGTTAGAGAGAGAAACTCGTCGGAATCTTTAGAGAGAGGGCAGAGCAATTTGAGAGCAGGGAAGTTGTTGAGCGTAATAAATGAATGATGGAGACTGTTGAGGCCTTATATAGAGGAAGCGGTGGCACACTTGGTAAATAGTACTGATTTCCTATGCAACACGTGGCAAAACTTCCCCCTTAAGAGTTGAGCGGTTACAACTGTCTTTGTTCAAACGTTCAAAAAATATTCAAATCTCATGACGCTTCAACTTCTTCTCAAATCTAACCAAATCTCAACTGGCGTCCCACACTGAAAAACTAGCGTCCTCTCTGACTTAACAAAATTACCTCTTTAGCAAACCAAGAACCTGAGCAAACGTCCCTGTGATCACCTTGTGAACCATTTGAGAACAAAGCAAGTACGTCCCGTAAAAGAAAATATGAAGCTCATAGGACGCTTTTGTAGAGTTCTCGGCTAGGGTAAGTGATTCGGCCTATTTTGTATAGGTTAACTCTTGTATTTGAGGGCTATATTGAGTGTATTTAGGTTAGAGTTTGTGTTAATTGTAATATCTAGGCCGAAGACAAAAGAATTCAAGAATCAAGAGTTTTATGGCATTTTGAGCTGTCTCCGCAACACCACTTGCTTGCGAGGGCCATATTGAGCTACAGAGGTCGGATTGACCTGATTCCGGTGCCATTGGAAAGCTAACTTCAAGGGTGTCAATTCATCTTTTACACCAAAGTCAGATTCCAAGCCGAATATGGTCAAAACAGCCTCCGAGGTGACGCCTAAGTTTCTGTCCGAATTCCGCGACCGCAGTGGGAGAAGCGCGACCGCGGTGGCTGCCGAGACGACCTATTCTATTCTGTCGCGAAAGCGTGGGCGCGGTAGAGACGATGCGACCGCGGCAATGCCGGATCCGAGACGGGCCGAAGATCTAACTTCTTTCTATCTTCTTATCTTTCCTCTTTCCTTTTCTATCTTTTCTCCTTTCCTAATTAGATTAGGGGAGCATGTTACTTGGGTCTATATAAGGAGGAGCCTCCTTAGGTTTTAGGTATCTTCTTTCTCATCACCGATTCTTCTCTTTTAGGTTTTTAGTTTAGTTTTGGAGAGCTAGTCTCCTTGGGTTTGTTCAAGGGAGAAGCTCTGATGTATGAACTCATGAGATTTTGGTAATTGATTGCTATCCTTTGGTTAATATCTCTTCTCTTTGTGCTTAATTCCATGAGCTTTGCATGATTCTTTGAGCTTGGCCAACTTGTTGAATTATCATTGTTCTATAGTCTGAATTGATTTGCTTCATTGTCTGTGTGAGCATCTCTTTTCTAGAAGACAACTTGATTCTAGAGAGAGAATTGATTGTTTTATCTTGCAATTGACTCGTAGCTTGATTGTTTGATATTATATCCTGCATATCCTTGTTCTCTATGCTAATTCTAGGTTAAGCGTCCTTGCCTAGGGTTATAGAATTGCTTGGACCGTGGACTTGCGATTGTTAATGATCAGGATAGAAATTAACCATAGGTGTGAATGAAGTCAATGAATGAATCGATGATCGAGTGATTATTTCAGAGTGGATCTTTTGAATGAACCTGTCTCTTATCTATTAGTTTAGTTTAGATATCTCTTTTGATTTCCCCCCATATCTTTGGTTGATAATTATGTTGATACTAAAAGCCATAGTTCTCTTGGGTTCGACCCCTTACTTGCTTACTATACTAGTTTGTAGTTTGGGTTATTTATCTTTGATCTTGGCACGACGACTTTAGCCGAGTCAGTAAGCTTAGAGTTCCCATCATTTGGGCTTATGATGTGGGTTGGGTGATCAGGGATACTCTTTTCAAGACAAATAGAGAAATTGAATGGCGTTCCAAAGTAGCAAACACATGAAGTTTTGGACTAGCGTCCTTGCAAATATGAATTCAATGCATGATAGTCCTTAAACACTTAGAATCTACTAAACATAGCCAATCATCGAGGGAATAGTAGAACGGGACTTGCTACTTAAAAGTTATCATCCCCAAGAGCAACCTGAGATGCTCAAAGGCACGTCTATCAAGCGCCTTAGTGAAATATCAGCTATTTGGTCCTCAGTCCTCACATGCCCCATACTAATAAGTCCTAGTTCAACATTATCACGCAAGAAATGATGCCTTATATGAATATGCTTTGTGCGTGAATGAAAAACAGGATTCTTAGCAATTTCAATAGCACTTGTATTATCACAAAGAATGGGAATAGTTTCAAGAGTGATATCGTAGTCCTCAAGTTGATATTTGATCCAAATAACCTATGAACAGCACGAAGCAGCAGCAACGTACTTCGCTTCCGCAGTTGAAAGCGCCACAGAGTTCTGTTTCTTTGATTCCCATGAGACTAAGCAGGAACCAAGGAACTGTGCCATTCCCGAAGTGCTTTTCCTATCGATCACATGACCAGCATAATCAGCGTCCGAGTAGTCAACAAGCTTGAAGGACGTCTTCCTTGGGTACCAAAGGCAGAGATCGTCGCGTCCCTTAAGATAGCGAAAGATTCTCTTGACTTCTTGCATCTGGAACTCCTTTGGATTCGCTTGGAAGCGTGCAAACAAGCAAACGGAGAACATGATGTCGGGACGGCTTGCGGTCAAGTAGAGTAAAGAACCAATCATTCCTCTGTAAAGCTTTTGATCAACGTCCTTCCCTTGTTCATCTGCGTAAAGACGCGAGTTGGGAGAACAAGGAGTGGCAACAGGCTTGGACGTGTTCATCCCATACTTCACAAGCATTTCACGGACGTACTTCTGTTGGTGAATGCGCGTCCCTTCCTTGAGTTGGTTGATTTGAAGTCTCAGGAAGAAGTTGAGTTCTCCAATGAGGGACATTTCAAACTCGCTACTCATCAAGGACTTGAACTCATCTACAAGTTTCATGTTAGTACTACCAAAGACAATAAGTCATCAACATAGGCGTCACTCTCAGCCAAACGTGTGCCTCTACCTCAAACTCTAAGGGTCGTCGTCGCTTATCTACATAGGACTTTTGATCACTCTAAGTAGTTAATATCCGCTCTCTGATCAAGGCTACCTTCCCAACTAACTCCTCATCTATGACCCTACTCCAACAACATTAGGAGGCTCATCCCAACACAACATTTTCTTACACCGACGGCCATACAAAATCTCGAAAGGTGCCATCTAAAATGAGGACTGCCAATTGTGATTATAGGCAAACTGCACCAAGGTCAAATGATCAGGTCAATGACATCCCCAATCTGGTACACAAGAAATCATCATATCCTCCAAAGTTTGAATCTTCCTCTCTAACTGACCATCTGTCTACGAGTAGTAAGTTGTAGTGAAATGCAAACTCGTGCCCAATGCCTCATGCATATGTTGCGAAAATCACAAATGAAGCGACCATATCGATCAAACACAATTCTTTGCGGCACCCGTGAAGTGGGACGATCTCACTCAAGAATAGCTCTACTAACTTGCCTATTGGTCAAGTCTCTCAGATAGGTAGAAAATGAGAAATTAGTAAGGCTCGAGGCCCTAGAAGCGCTATCCCATGTCAACCCGAGGACTTCCCAGGAGGTCACCCATCTTGGTACTACTCTCACCCTAGCACGCTTAACTTCATAGTTCTTTTGACCTCTCGAACCACAAAAAAAGAAGAGATCTTGTTGGCATGGGAATACATCAATCCCTTATAATCATCAAGGTGTTACAATCTCCCCCACTTAAACACTTGACTACCTCGTCAAGGCCCATGGACCGCCCCCTAGCTCGAGTGAACGCCCTCCAAACCAAGCCAACTCATAACCCAGAGTTGGCTTTGATACAATTTGTAAGGCCCGAGGCCCTAAAAGCGATATCCCATGCCAACCTGAGAGCTTCCCACGGGGTCACCCATCTTGGTACTACTCTCGCCCTAGTACGCTTATCTTCATAGTTCTTTTGACCTCTCAAACCACGAAAAGGAAGAGCTCTTGTTGATACGAGGAGCACATCAATCCCTTATAAATCATCGGGGTGTTACAAAATCTTTATTCCACCACAACCCGGATAGCATGTGACCTTTGACGATCCTTAACCCAATGACAAAGTCTATGGAAAATAATGTCCTTCCACTTCTACAATAGCATAGGAAGTGATTGCAGTATTCAACTAATAATACTGCATCAAGATCTGATCTCATTGCAAACAAAATCCACTCATCCCATACTCACGCTCAACAAGGTCAACTACCTCTCTACAACTTAATCCGTATCTTAACTTTGGACTTTAAGGCATCTCATTTTCTTTTATCTCATCTTTTCATGTAAGGTTTACTGATATTCCAAAATTCTCAAGCTTCTCTAGTACCTTTGAATCTGCACCACTACCTTACACCTATCAACTCACTATGTAACTCTAACTGAGTAAGTAAATAAGTCCACTTAGACTCATGAGACATCCTACTAAGTGTATTAATAATCACATTCGCCTTCCCTAGGTCATAGTCGACTAGCATCTCCAATTCAAAGCCTTCCATCACTAAATCTAGATAAGGCATCTTAACAATCGCCCTTCCAGTGGATCCTATAACTTTATATCTTCATAAACATAAGGTGATTTCAAATTTCCTTTCATTGAACATGATGCAAACGAATTGAGACATTATTAAAATTTACATGTGTTTCACAGTCTTGGAATGTTAACGGCCTTGCATACAAGTCATCTACCATTTAATTACTTAGTCATAGGTCTTCCAGTGTGTCACCCAAGCGGTTCCTTTATTCGCGCTCACATTAGACAATGGTATTCAATAATTGGATCCTTTCTTACTCCCCACTAACTACAACATTGTACATTAATAAGCATCCTGGAGAATTCATTCTCTTGAAGGTACTTCTAACATGTTGCGCCATCAATTCTCTCTAGGTCTTTTATCTGTTTCCCAACTCATGTCACCTGTTCACGATAGACGCCTTGATCTTCTACAATTATACCTAATGAACCTGACTCACCACCGATATCGTTTACTCTCCCATTCGGTCAGTACTTGAAAACTTACTCTTCCCAGTCCAGGAGTGACCAAAGATATCCTTCATAAAGACCCTTACAACCGGCCTCATTTAGTCGATACGAACTCCAATAATGTTTACCCATATTGAACATTAGCTAATCTCTACAATATCCTTTACAACACTCGCATTGCACCATATCCAGCTATCTTTCAAACATTCTACACTCAAATATTCAACTGCAATTAAACCATCCTTTGACAAAATCTAAAGAATTGTTACATTTGTGGCCTTTGTTTCGAGACAATCAGTTCTCAATCCAAATGACGAGTTCACCTTCTATCCGTCCGTACATGATTTTCTTATCTCAACCCTCTTTTCCTTATGAGCCAAACATAACCCCAGACAAAGTTGAACACATTGCATCTACTCTTTCTCCAATAGGCCCTTTACTCGAATGTTCCACTCTAGAGTCATGATCTAGCCTACGCACAAAGAAACCGACATGACCAGTCTAATTCTCGACTCCAATGTCATTAAAAAGACCTACTCCTTATTGAACTTTTAGTTGTGATAGTTCTTCATGGAACATCCTCTACTAACTTTTACACACGACTAAAGTATCCTGAACTACCACACCTTGCTTGGTCCATGAAGTGTGTCTGAAGCACCTAGCAGAACCCATGCTTAGATAACCTTAGTTGATGTCATGTAGCCAGGTTTCCTTGCATCTCGCCTAATATCCTTATACACTTATCTAAGTATGAATGAGATTCCACTATCCAACTGAGGTAGTAAAATCTCCATGGATCTCATCTTAAAACCATATGACTTTTGAATCCAATTGTAGGGTTCTAACACTCCAAGTTATTCTTTAACACTTTTGTCAAGAGGGTTTGATAGCAATCTAAATCTTTCCTTGCTAACTCACAAAGTGAAGATCTCTAACAAAATCTATTTGATGATATCTCACAGAATTCTCATATAAGTAAACGTCTCCACTAGACACAATCAATAAGATCAATGTCATATCGTCTTCTTAAATCTGTGTATATCTAAATCTTCTCGTTTTTTCACCTCTCAGGAGAGATCTCTAATTGCATACTACACTAACATGACCTCAACTCATTTGCACCTTCTAACAAACCTCTGGACTTGCTCTAGCCTTGGATGGCTTTATCCAAAGCGTCCATAAATGACTTGTACCCGTAATTTGATATCTAGGCATGTTGCTCCTCGAATTTCATATTTTGTAGAACTCCAACATTTACGAACAAGATTATTTCTTAGTCTTCAGATCTCCTTTAATTATGCTACTAGTCCAAACCTCCTTCCGTGAGTTGGACACTATAGATTTCTATTCCCATGCATAATCACTCGCTAAGATTCAGTGAGCCCACACTACACTAGAGTCTACTTTTCATGCTCAACTCGGAATATGTCCACACCATGTCTTCTCTGTTTATCATGGTAACTCATGAATTCAACCATCCAAATCATTTAATGAAAATGATTTTCCAAATACATGTTCCAAAGTCATGGTTTTAGCTCTTCTGACTTTCTATTTGCCATATCTCGATTCTACACTAGTCATCAATACCTGATCAATCTTGGTGTGTACTTAGCCTTAACCTCTATTATAATTGCCTACAACCATTCCTTAAGTAAGGAACTTTGCACTCCACGATCATCTTCGTATAAGGAACTTTGTCCTTATCTAAACATATAACTTTCCTACTACATTTTACAATCTCCGATAAATAGGGTCAATACTAATCCTTGAGTTTCAGTGCATAGGTGAAATTCTCTAGGAATCTAGGATACACCCAAATGCCTTTCTATGATGCCCACTTCCTCTTTTCTCCTTTTGGAGTCCACAACTCAATTGTTGCACAGATCAATTCTGTTTAATCCCTGGAGAACAATCCTTGGAGATCGCACAACTTCAAGTTCCCATTACACTCTTGATATGTAACGACACGACTCCTATAGTACCAAAACTGAAGAATAGAACCATCCTTCCCCAAACTTAAGCTAGGAACTTACAATTACCTTACTAACTACGTGAGATCCTTCGGTTGATGGGCGGAGTCGTGACATGTCACCTACCTTACCTAAATGCAACATGACCCCATGAAACCATTTGAAAACACCAGCCGGATTTTGTTTAAGTTGGACCTCGTGTATACTCGTTGGTTAGTTCCATGTTCCTTGGTTGTCAACCTCGCTGTGATACCAATTTGTAACACCTCATCACCAAATGTTACTCAATAGTAGACCTCACGAGGCATTACCAAGCTAGTTTGACAACTGAACAACTGGACCTTGCAACGTGCGCACAGCGAGAAAGTAAGAATACAACTAACTCGCCCAATGAAAGAAATGAGACTTATAGTTTAAAAACCAAAATGTCATGAGCCAATCCCCAAGAACAACACCAAAAATGAATTCTAACAACTACTCAAATAACAAGGACTCATAACCTACAAACCAAACAAATTTATATTCGCTTAGCCGTATCGAAAAAAAAATATTAAGAGCTAGCCAAAGAAACAACACCCCAAAATCTGACAATTGTGACACGCGCTACTGCACTGCACCACCATTTCACCGAGACTCGATCACGACGTCCTTTTACCTGGAATAAAAACAAAATTCCCCAAAGGGTCAAATCCTATTCTACTAAGTTAGAATTAACATAGTAACTGAGAGATGTTTCAAAACGTTTTTTTCCACAATCAGCAAACAAGTGTTCACAAACACACACATATATCCAGTCCAGTCCTAGGTCCAATTAGTCACACAATCAACTTCACATAAGATACGCAATCAGAAACTCTACCCATTATTTGCGGCACTGCCCCATAACACCTATATATAGCTTTACACTACCTAGGCTATGTAGTACTACCCCATAACACTACATGTTATCACATTAGGATATCAATATCCCATGCCGGACTCAGAGACGGGTCATCTCGTAACCATCCATCCTCAATCCAAACATCAATCTCAACACAAACCATCCATCACAACTCAACATTCACATTAAGCCTCCACTAGAGCGCTGCCCAACACAAAGAAAACCGACACACAACTATACATATGTATATATCAACTTTCAAAACAAGTTCTCAAAACAATTTACACATAGCACACATATCCAAAGCATTTACCAAGATTGATTGGAACTAGTTCCCAAAACCAATCTCATAACTACCCTGCAACCCTAACAAGCTTGAATAGGATTGAGCAAGTCGAAAAACGACTTACATGAAAGACAAAGGAATTTCGCTACGAATAAGGGATGACAACGATCTAGTGAAATCAATCTCTAGCGATAGTGAGGAGGACGACAACCACCAGGGAGACGGCTAGATACAACAGGACGAAAGGGCTCGGCAAAAGAGCGGTACGTATGGTATCAGCGATAGCGAAGCAAAACGAACCACCAAGGACGTTCCTAGCGAGGTCTGACGATGAGGTTGGTCGGAATAGCTCGGTGATGAAAGAAAAGGATGAATTGGAGAAGGAGGCTCACCGGAGGAGGTTTCAAGGGAGGGGTACGACACTTAGAAAACTGATGAACGAAAGTACGTAGCACAAATTAGAAAGAATGGAAGTAAACTTAGGAACGAAGGCTTTGCATTTATATATCCACTTTATATATATCTCTTCACGTACATATATCATTACGTATGTATATATTTATTTTATTTTATTTTTCTTTTATCTTTTAACTCCTTATATAAGAGTAACGAGAGTTAAAATAAGACCCACACTAGATAAAATTTAGGTATTTTACTTGACCAAGAGGTAAGTCAATTTAATTAACTAATATAACTATAGATAAATAAACTCATAACTTGTTGATCAAGAAACGATATTGGAACTAGAATGGGACCGAATATTACAATACGTCAACTCCAATTAAATATATAATTAAAATTATAATCCATAAACATTGAAATAAATCCTACAAATCTCATGAGTATTCAATCCTTATACAAAAATTATAATCATAGAAATATTTGTTTGATTGAAATTATATATTGTAACACCCCGATAACTTATAAGGGATTGAGGTGCTCCTCATGCCAACAAGAGTTCTTCCTTTTCATGGTTCGAGAGGTCAAAATTTTTGTATGAAGTTAACCGTGCTAGGACGAGAGTAGTCCCAAGATGGGTGACCTCCTGGGAAGTCTTTTGGGTTGGCATGGTGATTCACTCTTTTTTGTATAGGTTAACTCTTGTATTTTAGGGCTTTATTGAGAGTGTTTAGGTTAGAGTTGTGCGTAATTGTAATATCTAGGCCGAAGACACAAGGATTCAAGAATCAAGAGTTTTAAGGCGTTTTGAGCTGTCCGCGCGACACCACTTGCTTGCAAAGGCTATACCTTGAGTTACAGAGGTCGGATTGACTTGATTCCGGTGCCATTGGAAAGCTAACTTCAAGGACTTTAATTCATCTTTTTACACCGAAGTCAGATTCCAAGCGGACGATGGTCAAAACAGCTTCCGAAGTGACGCTAGCGATTCTGTCGAGATTCCGCGACCGCGGTGGTCGCCGAGACGAATTGTTCCTTTCTGTTGCGAAAGCGCGGGCGTAGTGAGAGAGACGCGACCGCGGTGATGCCGAATCCGAAGCGGGCCGAAATCTTTCTATCTTTTTTCCTTTTCTATCCTTTGCCTCTTTCCTTATCTATCTCGTGGAGCTTATTCCTTGGGCTATATAAGGAGGATTCAGCCTTAGGTTTTTAGTACATTCTACATTCTACCTTCTACCAATTCTTCTCAATTAATTCTTTAGTTTAGTTATGGAGAGCTAGTCTCCTTGGGTTTGTTCAAGGGAGAAGCTCTGATGTATGAACTCGTGAGATTTTGGTAATTGATTTCTATCCTTTGGTTGATATTGATTCTCTTGTCCTTCATCTTATGAATGTTTATTTTTTATCTAGGAGTCATGAACCTATTGAATTGATTTATGTTCTACAGTTTGATTAGGTTTGGACCGTGGACAAAACTAATCTGTGAAAACAACTTAACCTAGACCTGTTGTCTATGCAACTAGGATTAAGAAGAGAATTGATTGTTTTATCTTACAATTGACTCGTAGCTTGATTGCATGATTTGATTTCCTAATATCCTTGTTCTCTATGCTAATTCTAGGTTTAAGCGTCCTTGCCTAGGGTTATAGAATTGCTTGGACCGTGGACTTGCGATTGTTAATGATCAGGATAGGAATTAACCATAGGTGTGAATGAAATCAATGGATAAATCTATGATCGAGTGATTATTATAGAGTGGATCTTTTGAATGAACCTATCTCCCATATTTGTTTGTTTGTTTGATATTTGTTTCTTAGTTTAGATTTCTCTCTTCAATCCCCCCTTTCGTTAGTTGATAATTGTATTAATACTAGAAGCCATAGTTCTCTTGGGTTCGACCCATTACTTACTTGCTATACTTAGTTTGTTTGTTTGGGTTATTTATCTTTGATCTTGGCACGACGACTTTAGCCGAGTCAAATTTTGGCGCCGTTGCCGGGGAACTTTGGTTTCTTTCTAGTATTAATATTTTTATTGGCTCTGTGTGGACCTATCTTACGGTCCGCACTTGTATATTCTGATGTCTGCTTTTAAGTTTTATCAGTTGTAGGATGAGCCCTTTCATGGGTACTTCACTAGGTGTCAGGAACAATTGTTTGAACTTGCATCGTGGGGATTAGACGTAAAGATTAAAGATGCTTGCGATTACATCTTTGGTGGGGTGACTCATGAGACCCTACTAATGTTGTATCGCAAGAGCGAAGGAAAATACGTCATCTGGGAACCCATGGACCAATGGAATTTCTTTTGTCGGATCCGAGCCGACGAGGTCAAGGAGTTAGCCTCTGTCGAAGATCCGCGCCCGCGCTCACCAATCAACGCCCGCGGAAACTCGACAGAACCTACGGAGTTTTCTTCGGATGAAGAGCCGCGACCGCGGTCCCCTGAGCCGCAACCGCGTTCCCCTGAGCGCGCCCGCGGAAATACCCCAGAGGCATCCCCCGAGTTCTCCGGAGAAAGGCGAGCGCGACACTCATGTCGCGAGGTCTTCGGTGCCCCTTGCTTTGAATGTGCTACGGTGGAAGGGCACTACTACCTCCCTCGCAGTTCAGCCCCTGTTTTGGATGAGGAAACGGAGGATTTCCCCCTGGAGGAATACCGCGACCGCGGCCCACAAACCGCGCCCGCGGCCTCTAAGGAGGCTTGTCCGCCGGTGCTTAAGCACAAGCCTGTCCCCCCCAAGAGACTCCCCAGGCGTGTTCCCGCAAGGCCAAAAGAATCCACTCAGAATGAGAGGACTAAAGAAGAAGTTGATTGGACGGTATTTGGTGAATTTTGGGATGGTTTGGAGCAAGAGGAGGTTCGAGATGATGATATGGAGATTTCTTCTTCACCGTCAGAAAATTTCGCATCCCCCTCAATGGAGATTCCTGAAGTCAGCCTTAACGATCCCTATATCCTTTACTCCACTTCTTCTCTCTGTTTTGATCCTGATTTTCTTCTTACATGCCAATCTTTCATTAAGGATTCTATCTTTGAGCATGCTAGGGTAGGTGTTGAGTTCTTCTACGCTTTACCTCATGATAGTGATAATTCAACTAGGGGATTTGCATGCTTTGCTAAATACTTTGAAAAATCACATAAATCACCTAATTGGTTTCACTCTAGAAAATCTCACCCTAATTGCTCAAGCATGTTTGATAGGTTAAAGAGGAGTTTGAATTATTTCTTATTTCTTAATAATTTGTCAATATGCTATGTGTCCTGTTGTAAGATAGCTGTACAGGACATTGATTTGATGCTCAGGGCATTGATGATGTCCGATCATGAAGACGTCGGGCCATCGACGTTAAATAAAGGCGCTGCTTGGGAGGCAACCCAAGGCTTAGATAGATTGTTTTTTCCATTCCTAGCTTAGGTTTATTTTCGTTTTCGGGCTGACGTGCAGGTACTAGGTCCGAAAGGACATTTTGGTGCAAAACCGCGCTCGCGGCATCCATACCGCGCCCGCGGTGGAGCACCAGAACTCATCCCGACGAACAGGTACTAGCGCCGCGGTCGCGGTACTCGTACCACGCCCGCAGTTATCATGCAGTGGGTTCCGGAAAAAAAAAATTACCGCGCGCCGTGCCTCGAGTACCGCGCCCGCGGTGAGGCCGGGGTCTGGTTGATAAAAAATCAAAAAAAAAAAAAGAATCAAAAAAAAATCAAAAAAAAAAAATTTCGGGCATCTATCCATTCTCTGTATTATCAATAGGATCACTTATAACAAGTCACACACTCATATTTCGGAAATACAGAAAGAAATTCCGCGATCGTAGATCACCTGAAAGCGAAATATTGGACTAGAGAAGTCCTAGCAGCCAAGGATGAGTTCGATCCATTAGGTTCTTTGTTTTGTTCCTACAGATCCCATACTACCTCCCATAAACCGAAAATCCATATACCATCCATCTATCTTTCCATCCTTCTATCTTTACCATTCTCTATATCTTTCCATCTATCTTTTCACCCCTTTCTATATATATTCTTTCCATTCATCTTTAGAATTCCATTATGTTGGCTATGTGCAAAAGCCTAAGTATGGGGGAGCTTTGTTCCCTCAAGTGTTCTTCATCATTATGGCTCGAGTTCAAGCATTCATCCATCTTTCGAGAGACGAGCCAAGATAAGAAGGTTTATTGCACATCATCTGGTTCGATTGAAGTCAAGTGCACGAGACTGCACCAAGGCCGCGACCGCGCCACACCGCCCGCGCCCGCGGTTCCCCTCCAGAAGTCGACTTTCCTCGCTGTGTTGATTCCGCGCCCGCGGCCTGATCACCCGCGCCCGCGGTTGGCCTACAAAAATGGTATTCCGAAGTTTCTTTTCGTCCATTCTTCTACCACCTTTGAAGAGTTCTTCCATTCCACCACTCTTCATTCGATTGTGAGTCTTCTGATATACCTTCTCCCTTGCTTCTATCCTTTCTCTTTGCTTCATTGAGGACAATGAAGGATTTAAGTATGGGGGAGGGAGTACTCGCATTCGCTTATCTTAGTTAGCTTAGTTAGTGATTTGCTTCAGATTTTTGATTTTCTTCTTTTCATGGAGCACTTACTCCATACCTTTTTGCATAATAAAGAAAGAAAGAAAAAGAAAAAGATAGAAAAAGCCATAAAAATTGAAAAAAGGCATATTAAATCCTGGGATGAGTCGAAAACCCGAAAGGACGGCTCAGGTAATAAGCAGGTAACCCGGATCAGCATTAGGCTGGGGTAATATGAGGTTTATGAGTGATTGTGAGTTTTGTGAGCACACCCTTTTGAAAAATGAAAAGAGCGGTTAGGTGAAAACCCGAAAGGGCGCCTAAGCAGAATTGAGCGGTAAAATTTGAGTGTTTAGGATCATTCTTGCTTGGGGACTTTGGGGCCTTCATTAATAGATTTGGGTAGATCCTAGGTTGGTCTCTTTCATATTTTTAGAGCTTGAGTGATATATTATTGTTGTGAGATGTGTGTTTGAGCTGCATTGTTTTATGCTCATGATTTCTATATCTTATGGGTTCGGGTTGTGAGTTGAGTGTTTTTATTTTCCCTTGTATTTCCTGAGATCTTAGATGTGCTGATTTGTTATATTTGTTTGAACTTACTCGAGGACGAGAAAGATCTAAGTATGGGGGAATTTGATTCGCTCTATTTTGTATAGGTTAACTCTTGTATTTTAGGGCTTTATTGAGAGTGTTTAGGTTAGAGTTGTGCGTAATTGTAATATCTAGGCCGAAGACACAAGGATTCAAGAATCAAGAGTTTTAAGGCGTTTTGAGCTGTCGGCGCGACACCACTTGCTTGAAAAGGCTATATCTTGAGTTACAGAGGTCCTATTGACTTGATTCCGGTGTCATTGGAAAGCTAACTTCAAGGGCTTCAATTCATCTTGTTTGTTTGATATTTGTTTCTTAGTTTAGATTTCTCTCTTCAATCCCCCCTTTCGTTAGTTGATAATTGTATTAATACTAGAAGTCATAGTTCTCTTGAGTTCGACCCATTACTTACTTGCTATACTTAGTTTGTTTGTTTGGGTTATTTATCTTTGATCTTGGCACAACGAATTTAGACGAGTCACATGGGATAGCGCTTCTAGGGCCTCGGGCCTTACAAATGGTATTAGAGCTAGGTTTTGGGTCTCGAGTTGGCATGGTCGGAGAGCGGTCACTCGACCCAGGGGGCGGTCTTTGGGCCTTGACGGGGTCGTCAAGTGCTTAAGTGGGGGAAGATTGTAACACCCCGATAAATTATAAGGGATTGAGGTGCTGCTCATGCCAACAAGAGTTCTTCCTTTTCATGGTTCGAGAGTTCAAAATAACTATAAAGTTAAGCGTGCTAGGCCGAGAGTAGTCCCTTGTACTAAACTTTTTATTTTAAAAGATAATATTATTATATAATTCATAATTTATAGATCATAATCTTACCATTTTTACCCATTTAATTCTATAGTATATTAATTATAAGTATTTTTTGTAATTTTAATATAAGATTTTTTCAAAAAATATTCAATAGTAGTAGTAAGTTCTACAACTATATTTATGCCATATCTTCCATTTATTAAAATAATATACTAAATATATGTTTTACTATATTATCATATTAAAAAATCACAATAAAAATATTAATAAAAAGATTAGATGATTTATTTACCCTAGATATATCAATAACATTGCATATTGATTAAGTTTTAGATAAATGATAGATTTCTTACTTGAGATAATGATTTGTTAATATTTTATTTTATATCTCTATATTTCCTGTTAATTATTTTTTAACAACATAAGAAATTATATACAGCATAATTGTATTTTATATTTTAATTTATTAATTATTATCTATATTTTTCATATAATACTATAGTGATTTGAGTTTTTATTTAAAATTATCGATTTATTTATATAAGTTAGTTTATGCAGTTCAATCTAAATGCCAAGAGTTTTTTACCAATTTTTAATAATAGTTTGAAAATGCATCGTATTCTATGGCAATCTTCCTCGATCTTTTATATATATGTTTATGTATGCATGATAAAAAGTGAATATATAATTGATTTTTATATTTTATATGAATATTTGATGATATACGGGAATTATATTATTTTAATTGCTCATGAATGCATGTTGTACGTTAGGCCTTAGTCTTTACATACATATATCACTTTATAATACTACTTCATATTATACTTATCAAAATAATTCTCATAAAGAAATAAATAAAATAAAATTATTTTATATTTTATATTTTATATTTATTTTATGTATTATTTTTTGGACATATTAATACAAAATACCTATATAGTATATTAATCAAAACAAAACTATTTCATGACAAAGATTATTATCTTCACTTTCCAAAACAATACGGTGAAAGAAATTGCCGGACGTGCCAAGCTTTCAAGTTAGTATTTACACCTCCTTACCAATATTTAAGAGATAGATAATGGCAACGTTGAATTGCTAAAAAGGTTAACTATTCTTTAGCCTACCAAAATGCTACTATCTATATGTTTATTGCTGGAAAGGTTAACTATTCTTTAGCCAACAAAAATGCTACTATCTATATCTTCTATAAACATATAAAGTAGAAGCAAAGTGTGCATTAAATGTTCAGTATTTTATACAAATAACATTGTTTTCATTTTATTTTCATATAATTCAATCTAATGATAATAAATTCTACACCATATTCATTACCCTTAACCTTATTAATGAAAAATCTCAACACAATCTATTATATATTGCAACAATGACTATATAATAGCATATATAAA
The DNA here is from genome assembly GCA_963924305.1 of Polygonum maritimum. NCBI lineage: Eukaryota > Viridiplantae > Streptophyta > Magnoliopsida > Caryophyllales > Polygonaceae > Polygonum > Polygonum maritimum. The sequence continues at coordinate 19,172,963 of OZ002730.1, read as the reverse complement.
ATCCAAATTGACATAATTTGTTTTTCAATCCATTATTTTCAAATAAAAACTATAAACCTATAAAAAGTGGAGTATAACAAATAAGAACAATTTCATACAGAATAATACATTTAGCTCTCTGGTAGGAAAGTGGTTGTTTATATTGAATTTCAAGATACATTTGAAAAACATAATATTAAACAAATGATTGATATATCGACAATAATATTCATATATGTATATTAGTAATTTAGAATAATATCTCTCTTGCTCTACTTTACTATATTGACATATCTGATACAACTATATTACACGAATTTGGTTTTCAATGTACCAATATATGTAATTTTGGTAGAATGTACGTCATAAAATAACTTAACTCATATTTATATAATAAAAAAATGGTAAGTAGACCTGTCAAAACCTGACCGACCCGACCCGACCCGAAATTTTTGGTTTCAATCTGAAAATTTAGACCCGTGACCCAATTATAATCCGGCCAGATTGAAACCCGAACCCATTGGGTCGGACCCGATTTTTTATAGTTTAAATTATATTTAAATTATATTTAAATTTTGGTCAAAAAATTGATACTCTTGACCTATTGGGTTGATCTGACCCGACCCGAAGCAACCCGACCTAGTTTGACCAGTAACCTGATTGACCCGAACCCGAACCTGCAACGACCGGACCTGAACCCGCCCGACCTAACCCGATTGACAGGTCTAGTGGTAAGTGATTTAGAAAATGGATCACAACTTCTCATATTCAAATGGGTAAGAAATTAATTAACCTCTTTATATAGATAGAATTAAACTCCATTAGGTGATTTTAAAAATTAGATTATACCTCTACATATTCTAAATGATTAGAACTTAAAATATATCTTATTTCTAGAATTATTATTAGGATAAGATGAATTGTATTTTGCTAAAATTATGCGCATTTGAATAACAATTTACACATACATTATACATTCATTTCAATTTAATTTTATAAATACACCTATACGATAAATGTGAATAATAAAATTATGTCAAAACATCATATTAAAGATAATAAAAAGTCAAACATATACAAATTATTTAGTTATGTATCAATCGTATACTTAATATAATATGTCTCAAACACTCAATTGTCTCACATAACTCCTAGATATATGGGTTGAAGGGTGATTTGAAATAAGCATTACTTATATGTAAGTGTTTGATTGTTTTACATAACATTAATAATTTATATAATTTTCATGCTTTATCTTGGTCTTTTCATATTCTTAACTTTATCACTTTAAGAACATTAATTTTATTGTAATTTTATGTACATATTTCTTAGGGGGATATATATTTTTCATAGTTTCTCATAAATTTCAGCAGGTATATTTTTCATTTATCTGTTATTTTATTAAAACTTTTGTATTTCTTTTTTTAGTATCAATTTCTCATATGTGATACGGTACTTACATAATTCTAACATATACTTATATATAGAGTTGTCAAAACCTGACCCGACCCAAACCGACTGAATATTTTAGGGTTCAAACCCGACTCGAATAGTAGAGAACAAAGAAAAAAACCGAACCCGACTAACCGGAACCCGAATGGGTTAAAACCCGAACCCGACTTGATCGACCCGATTTTCTATATATATTTAGAATAAATAGACTTTCTTTTAAATATTACAATATATATTATCATAAAAACTATTATAAATAAAATATTATTATAAAAATCTATTAAAATAATACTTTATTAATAAATATTATTATTTAATCATAATATTATTTTAGTAATCAATAAAAATTCAAATTCTTGACTTGTTAGGTCGACCGGAACCCGCAAAATAACTTGTCAAGACCTACCCGACTTGACCTTTAACCGGATTGAACCCGAAGCCAAAAAGACTGAACCTGAATCTACCCGACCCAACCTGTTTCACACCCCTACTTATAAATATTTATATAAAAATTTTACCACGTGTGTAGCACGGGTCTTATCACCGGTGTATACATATATATATGTGTGTATGTGTGTGTGTAAATAACGCACATTCTTCTCCATCTCCACGCAAACTTAGAAATTGGTCATACTATTATCAGGTTTATACTATATTAGCAGATGACCCGAATCTTGTACGGTGTGTTATTTATTTACTTATTATTTTGTATATGAATTTATTATAATATTATCACATGTCTTCAATAGGATTATAAAAAAATAGCATAATTATTATATAACATCAAATATTTATATTAAAATATATTTATTTATAGATTAACTTTTTACACATACATAAACATATATTTATATGATTGATGAAGAATTGTATAAGATAAGAATGCATTATCAAATTGAGATAAGATTGAGATTTATAGATGATGATAACTCAAAATCTAAGATATAACTAATATTTTAATTAAATAAGTGTAAGATTAAGATTATATAATATAAAAACAAGGTGTAATAAGATAAATTTTTAATGGGTGATGATGTGGCATAATATGGAGGCAAAATTTGTGGATAATAGAGAAAGAATGGCATAAAATAAGATGCAGTATCACATTTATTAAAAATTGATAAACATATTTTGACAATAAAATTAAATTGCAAAAACTAACATATATAATAAAATCAATAATTTTAAATAAAAACTCAGATAAATATATTATTATAGTATATATATATAGATAATGTTCAATAAAATAAAATAGAAAACCAAATTATCTCGCATATATGTTAATGTTTTCTACAAAAATACTTAAATAAGAAATATATAAATATATAGTTAAAATGTAACAAACTATTATCTTAATTAAGAAATCTATCTTTTTTATCTAAAGCGTAATCGATATGTAATATTAAAGATATATTTATGATAAATATAACATCTAATCTTTTTATTGGGGCTTAATATGACCTGATAATAAAAATATATCTAATATATTACTTTAATAGAATTAATATTCGGCATCAATATAGTGGTAGAATTTGCTACATTGATCAGTTTTAAAAAATACCATAATAAAATTACAAAATATAAGTTATAATTAATACACTTTTAATTAAATGGGTAAAATATTATGATTATGATTTATACATTATGACTAACTAGAAATACTTTTTAAAATAAAATATTTATGATAGATTTATGTATTGATTAAATGGGTATAACTATAAGATCGAAATTTATATATTTGGATAGAATAATTAATTAAACAACTGAAATTATAAGGTAAAACTAATAACATAATTAAGTATGTATATGATAAAATCAAGATTTAATAAGATAACTTTTTAAATAAGAGGAGTGATGTGGCAAAATATGGTGGCAGAATTTGCTTCCGCTTTAGTATATAGTAATAGATAGATACATAGATTTGTATAGATTCTTGATTTTGTACATGGTGTACGTTGTAGATCACTAGATCATTATTATTATATCTTTTTCTTTTATGTTGATTTTAAATCAATGGAAAAACTCATTTATTTTTGCTCCTATATACAAGCATGTTTTGTTTTTCGGTAAAACCATGTAATTTTTTTTTTCGGTAAAACCATGTAGTTTTGTTTCAGTTGTCCATCTTTGATAAGTTGTATCTACATTGCAGGTATATTGACTATTCCTCAATCCATCAACCATCACAAAGAAAAAATCTTTTTTCAAGCAAATATATGGTACGTATAAGTTATTTTACAAAACTAAATTATTTTGTATCTATGGTAGTGTCTCTTTTACTAAAAACCATTAAAAACATGTTTTTGCTAGAAATTTTAAGCAAATATGTGTCTTCATAAAAATATAATTTATATTTGTTTAACTTGCATGAAGAAGAAGGAACAAGCTAAAATGGTAGCACAAGTAATTTATGGACTTAATTAACTTGACTCATATTACAATGGAAGGAAAAAAAAAAGTTATTTTTAGCCATTCAGTATAACTTTTCTTCATGTGAATTAAGTCATTCTACAAATTTACGGTATCATATTTACCATCAAATACAATTATCATTTAGGAAGAAAAGGATTGCTTAATTTTTTATTTCTATTAGGGTATCTAGCAAAACATTATTGTAGATATATTGATTGTAAAAAAATTGAGGACTACTTGAGTAACTTTATAATAGAAAAAAACACAAAAAATCACCTTGATAAAATACATTATCATATATCTTATAAAATGTTTGTAAAAAATATAAGGAAAATAACTATAAAAATGGGTTTCTAAAAATAGTTGACACATGATATATAGACTATATATACACACCAAAATATATATAACATGGTTTTTAGGAAATAACACTTCATCTTGACTAATGGAAATTGTATTATCATACATATCTTTTGTATATATTTTTTAAATATAATTCTTAGTTGTCTAATGAAAATTATATTTGTTCCTCTTATTCATTGTGGGAAGGCCCTACATATCTCAACAGACTTGTGGTGTTTCCTCGTGAGCGATGATTAATGCATGAGGTAATGAGGGATCAATCTAGTTGTTGAATTTGGTGGAAATGTTTATTTCTTAATTCATTTTTGGCTTGATTCAATGCATTGGGATTCTCATTTTCTTATCTCTTTGTCGATATGAACTATGTTCTTACGTTGCTTAGAATCTCATCCCAATTGACTCGTGACAAGCTCGGTAAATGTTTCAGATGCTGAAAATCGACTACACTGGGAGTTGTCTGGTTCGCAATTGGATCTAGCGTGAGATCAATTCTGATTGGGGGCGCAAGTAAAGATGAGTTCAATCGTGTCACTCTCCAACCATACCCAAGAAATTTGGACCAGCATAATCACTATCATCTCTATCCAAACTCTGTTAAAACAATCCTCGAGGTTTTCGCTTCAGAGCTTTATGGCTTCTGCAACAGACGTCAATGAAGAACAAAAACAGCTTCCAAAGCTCGGTTGAAAACTATACTACTTGAACTCAGGCTTTCGTGTGTAGGTCGAGTAATCGTGTATTGAGACGAAGGTTTCAAAAGCTTTCGTCAGGTGAATGGATAGAAGTTTGAAAACAGCAAACTACCTAAGAATATGTAAGTTGTAGAGTAAACCCATATCAAATACGACCACCTCTTGTGTGTATGGGATCCCATCAAATACGCAGCAAACCAATACAAAGGAGGACTGGCCGATAAGAACCTTGTAGCAACCTGCCAATGGTTTTAGCATTACAGCCATATTCCAGAGAATGCAAGCCAAAAACAAGTAATATTACTGGTACAAGCATAGACTGTTGTTACCTGCACGTGCATGACAAAGAAAGCTATTGCTGTCATGAAGCCAAGGTGCAAAACAAAAGGAAGAGCATCAGGAGAATAGTATCCTGACTTCACTGAGGAGTCAATTTCTTCATGAGATGATAATGGCACCCTTTCTGATTTCAATGCTCTCCTTCTCTTCAGATTTTGATTTTCTGTAAGGCATCATTGAAGACAGAATTGGATATAAACTAGCAGTAGAACTGGATGAAATTGTATAAACGAACATAGAGCAAGTGAACAGAGTCTCAGGAATCCACTTCATTTCAATTGCTGATTGATTATTTAGCCATCATCATGATTCTTTGACCAAACCTTGAATTGCATTTCCACAAATATATGCATTACCTTTGTTTATTCCGAGCAAGGGTGGATTTTGCATAGTGCCTATAGTTTCAGAGGAAGGCATGCTATCAGAACCCTCGTCTTCAAAAGCAGATGTGAAACCAAGGGTAAAAAAGTAGCTCCGTTGAGATTTTGCATAAGTATATATGCAGAAAGCTGCCAAAGACAGAATGGGGGATGCAAGAAGAAAGTTTGGCAACTGTTTTAGCTGGAAATACCTCAAGAAACCTACATTCCTGCAAAGATAAAAACAATGTATACACCCTTCAATAAGAACATAGTACATAATCAAATTACACTTTACAGGTGTTAACAAACAGGCTGGATAACTGTAACTATTGTAACCAAGTAATTAACACCAAAGACCCAAACGCTAATGTACATCAACCCTACTTGAATCTTCAAAAGCCGATATGATATACATACAATGTGGAGTATGAGCGCTAACATTAAAATGCAACAGGAAGCAAAACACAATCATTGATGAAACCATTCAGCCAATTAAATAATAGTCTTTTGAGATTAAACACTTGAACTCAAATTCTAAAAGATGAATGGAAATGAACTGTTCCAAACAACTCAAAACATATACATACCAATAATGACTCTGGATGAAATTATACAACAAGGGAACCCTAGCTTTGCACCAAGGCCTTGTTACCTCTGAACTGCATCTTCTACTACAAAGATTGTAGTATCCAAATGCTTGATATACAATGAAAGGGACAAAAATGCAAATGCATCGCAGAAGTCCAGCAACAAGAACTTGTACTAGTAACTGGAAAAACCAAACCTTTGCGTAAGAATTTCAATGCAACCCCGTGCAACGAATGTCAAAATAAGAAAGTCAGAAAAGGAGTAAGCTTACAGAAAGTTGTCTTTTCACAAAAATGGCACTATAACACTGATGCATGGTCTGGAAACATAAATAGCCAGCATTAAGCACTCCATTAGACCTTGCAGAACCAGAAAGAGCAAGCCAGGGAATAGAGATGTTCTTCGCACCACTCATTACATAGTAGACTCCTCCAAATGTAAGCAAAGCATAAAGACTCTCAGAATATCTGCATATGGAAAAGGAAACAGCATATGGTAATAGATGACATGAAGATCATAGTTAAACATAGAAAGAAAAAGGGATCTTGTAAGAGTACATAGAAGAGTAGAATATCGACGCAGGGTTAAGACAAAACAAAGCTGATGCCAACAGCGAAGCCCTAGGATCCTTGAGAATAATGAAGGAAAGCCTATATACATAAGAAAATAACGTAGTAAGTGGCAATATAGAGTGACACTAGCATAAATTATATGATAGTAGTAGATTCTGAAATGGTTCAATCAACAATCCTAGCAAATCCTACTCCGAGTCTTATCAGTCTGTAAATAGTGATAGTAGACATGAAAAGCAAATGAAATGAGTGAACCTGTATAAATAGAAAGCTGCCAAGGAAAAAGCCAGGTTACTGATCACATAGCCAGAAAGTCCCAGCACAGCTCTGTATCCAACCAAGGACACCAATGGCCTGAAAACTAAATAATGGAGGCAGTTGAACACTGATACAGGAGTTCATTGTACAAACATAGGAAAAGATGACAAATGGATAAAAACCTGTGTTGGACAAGAGCGAAATGAGAGTTGGCAAGAGGGGCAGAAAGGCATAGGTTTGCTCGTACTCGTAGCCGCATTCAGCGATCCTGACAAAGTAGACGGAGTCCCATACGATGCTTTGCTCGATTGCAGATCCAATAGACGGAAAGAGAATGTGGTCAGGGCTGGGATTGGAGGAATTGGGAGAGAGGCAACTAGGGTTTATGGATGCAGAAGTATCATATGGACTAAGAATTGATCTCCAGAACACAATTAAGGTGATTAAGAGAAGTCTAGATCCAATTGCGAGCCAGACAACTCTGCCGGTGTAATCAGTTTTGAGCATCGACGGTTGCAACATCTTCTCGATGGGAACACCCTAACCCTAAGCTAATGAGAGGAACCTTGTTTGATTGATTGACAGATGGGCTGAGGAAATCGAAATCCCTTGAAGACGGGAAGTGAAAGTTAGTCTAACCCATACAAGGCAGGTGGCTACGAGGTTGGCTGGATACAGTGAACAATTTGTAGGTGAGGATGACGGATGAGCAAGGATTGAGGCAAGAGAACCTGGAGGATTTGCTAGTAAAACTTGATGAGTAGCGGGATTCCGCTAGAATCCATCCCCCCAGGGGAGAGCGGGACGCGAGAGCGGGTTGGCCTTTCCGTCCGCTGGTAGATCCAGATATTCCATCAATTGCCCTTGTTCATTATCGTGTCAAGGCGCCAGCAGCACAGTTGGAGGCGATTTCTTGGGTCACCGGATCTGGCGGATGTTGCAACGCTCGGAATATGTTACAGTGCAAATTGAAACCTATCTTTTCCCTTAAACTCTGTTATTTCCGGTCTAGTAGCTTTATTTTGGGTTATTATCTCATTTTACTCGTTGTTGGGCAACCTAACTAATATAAGCTCATCTGCTGTAATGTTTGAGATCATCGATGAAAACATCATCTCCTCTTCCAAATCTCTCAAGCTTGAATCACTGATTCAATTACAGGTAAACCTCTTCGGTTGGTGTTTCCAATCCCCACACTAACCCTAGGTTATCTGAAATCGGGTTCTTCGAGCTCTCCGAGCTCCTAACTCGGTTCCTATCCGGTTACTCCGCATCATTGGTATCAGAGCCGTTCGGTTCCTCGGAAGGGTCTGCCATGGCAGTGAAGCTTTTGGACGAAATCTCCAGGAAATTGGAGTGAATGGAAGTTGACTGGGCCGCAGCTCGTGAGGCATCTCGAGAGAAGCAGGATCGAGCCTTTGACAAGCTAAACGAGGCACTTGCAGCTATAGCTGCTCAGCTAGATGCCCAATCTGATGTGGTGGACGATGATACTGTCAATCATGATGCAATACTAGTCCACATTGATGCAACTGATGCTTCGGAAGTTCAAAAAGTGCCCACGAATTCAGTTGCACGCCAGGTGTTCGACAAAATGATCGACCCACCACAACACCGGAAACAAGCTGATTTCATGGCCTTGGAGGTATGTAATCTGTCGGAAAGTAAGAAAGACTTTACTCCTTCTATGGATGAGTTGTTTGAACAAGATGATGTGGGTTTTGATCCGGGTGGAAATCCGAGGGGTGTGCTAGCTGAGAATTCAGATTTGATTGATGATGATGATGATGTGTTGACAGTCGAGAGATTGCCAGTTGATGATGTTGTTATGATGAGGTATGAAGAACAGATTCAAATGGACAAGATGGAGGTAGAAAAGGTGATCACTGATTTTGTTGCCCACCAAGTGTTTGGTGAAATGCCCAAGTCAACAAGCAACACTAAAATGGAGGTGTTGGTTGAATTAATCAAGGGCAATGTCGTAGCAAGAGTTGATGGTGCTCATGCTTCAGGGATAAGTCATGAGAAGGGCATGATTCTTAGCTTTGACCCAGGAGGAGTAGGCTTAAAGACTTCAGGTAATATTGTTATGTCCATTTCTACAACCAGGATCACTAACAAAATAGAGCCTGGCCAATTCATGCTGCCAAATGCTGGTGAAGACAGCTTAGAGTCACTTCATTCTACTACTATGTAGAGACTTGAAGCCTGTAAGGAGATGGTTAGCATTGAACTTGCTGGTTTGGACAGGATGTTAAGAAAGTTGTCTAATGTTAACCTCGTTGAGGAGGAGTGCAAGAACTTGTACAAGAATCTTATAAGGCAACCTAGTGGTGTAGAATTAGAAATGGACTTGTGTGGATCAGTCACTGGTTTAAAGACATTCAGATTCGATCCTGGAGGAGAATCACTGTCTACTAATGGTGATTCACTACATTTGATTTTGGTTCTTCAAAGGAAAATCAGCTTTTGGAGTGATGAGAAGAATAGTGTGCAGAAATGTAAAGAACACATGTGTTCGGATGTGCTTGTGGCTGATGATCCAATGCTGATTTGTGTTGACAAGGAAAATGCTATAGAAAATGAGCTGATTCTTTTTTATCAGATTTGTGTTGTTGGTGATTGCATGGGTGATAAGGACAAGCTGAAAATACTTGAGGATGAAAAGAAAATCCTAGGAAAGCATATACTGATTTTTCTTGAGATGATAAGTGAGGGATGTTTCTTCATTTTCCTACATACGAGAGTTAGCATTACTTCGATGGCCTTGAAAGGAGTATATAGCCTCTTGCAAACTTTCATTCCAGGAGCTATTGAGCGTATGTTGCTGGTTTTCGACCCTGAAACTAGTATACTGATTAGTCATCATCTCTCAAGGTCACTCTCAGTTGAATCAATGTATATTATAAAAGCCGATCGTTTTCGAGCCACCACGTTGATTCTGGCCCCGCTTGATTTTAATATTTTTTCAACTCAAATAGATAATAACAACTTTATATCTTTTATTTTCCTTAATTAACTAATCCTCGATTTTATCTTTAAAGCCATACTATCTATCTTTAAATTTATTTTTCTTAAATAATTTTATCTTTAATAGACAAATTATTTGATCACTTTATTGTTTGATCTACGTATAGAAATTTACCAATTTTAAGCTCAAGCTATTTTCTATAGATACATTATCAACTGTATTTGTTTTACCTATTATATTTGATTTTTTCACTATCTTGATAACAAACTCAATTTGTTAGCCAAAAATAATCTCACATTTTTAAATAAATTAATGTTTGCTTTCGGCCCAATCATAATCCTATGCTTCGTATTGAGGTTACCCAATTAAATTTTGGTTTTTCTCATCAAGTTCCTTTTGGCCAATTATCCATAAGATTAAATTGTGTTCTTTATTCAATAATTCCCACTTATTTACAAAACAATATCACAATTTTCTCAAATTATATAAATGTCTCTTATTTTTCTAATACAAACATATAAGTGATCGTTTTCGAACCACCACATTAATTTTGACCCTACCACATATTTTAAAACTAATTTTTAATTTATTAATCGTAATATGTAGAGTTTTCCTATTGAATTTATTCTTATCTATTTATAAAAAAAAAGGCAATCAGCAATTCTTAAAGCATTATAAGAAAACATTCAGATACAAATTAAGCAAAATATATGAATATTGTATTTAACTTATTTCTTTAGTAAAAGTAAATATGCGGTTTCCTACGTTTTCTATTAAATTATAATAAACTTTATCAATTTCTCAATTGATGAAACATAGTCATTGTTTACTTTTATATTTAAATTTATGATAGTCACTCTTTTTAGAAAACAATATCACTCTTTTTAGGAGGAAAAAAACATGTTGATACAATACAACTTATACAATACTTTTCATATCAATATTTAATTATAAAATATCTTATTATAATTTTAATATTCTAAAGTGTAATAGTCGTGCATGACATGACAGGTTAAGCTAGATAAGAATAAATTCAAGAATTGATTTTCTTCTATAAAACATACTCAATATGCATTCACATACACCATTCAAGAATTTGGTTTCTTCTAGGTTTTACATGTCAAATTCATACGTACACATAATACGTCATTCAAGAATTGATCATACATACGATTCAATTTGGTCTAAAGTAAATTTACTATGTTATTATAAAATATACGTAGGTATATTGATTTACTACGTTATTATTTTAATGGACTTGATTCTACAGTCTGCGTACAATTAATTTTAGATTATAATATAATTAGATACTAGCATAAATAACATTATTTTCTTAACATTTATAAGAGTCGTACAGTAGATGCATGTTATATGGTTTTCTTTCATATAACTAACATTTATTTAATTAATTTTGAACTTATAAAATTTTAAAATTTATATAAATTTTTTTTATTCTCACCCCACCTTATATTTTTAAGAAATTATTTTTAACAATTTCTATTAATTTCCTAATATTTTCTATGCCAATTTTTTTTAGATTCAAAGTATCATGATTTTTAAAATATATTATATTTTGATAAGATATTTTTTTGGTATATTCACGCATATAGAGGTAAAAAATTATTCATTAAATATTATGATTAATGCAACTACATGTTTAATTTGGTTATATAAAATTGGCGATTTGCATAATAAAGTATAAGTAAATATAATTTACAAATAATATAAGTTATTGACTATAAATATAAGTACGTGATTTGCATAGAAATATATTCCTAATCGATTATAAAACAATTAAAGATATCTAATATTCGATGAAATAAAATTATGTCAAATTTTTTATTATACGTTTTCACACTAATATTCTATTTATATATTATTCAAAAAATTAGAAAACATGAGTCGTGCATGGCACGACGAGTACAACTAGTATTTCAATTATATAACAGGGAGTAACCATAATTTGAGCACTTTATCTATACTAATGAGTTTACATGCCTATACTAATGATGAGGTAAACGATATTTCCCCATGGTTGACTTTGATTGGTGTTGTTTATCCTTGGGATTGGGTTGAAGAATTTGCTGTAGAAATTAATGTTGTGAAGAAGCCTAATCACGATGGGTATGGGAAGTTGTTAAGGAAAGTTGGATGCTTTTATTCTGATTCCCAGCTGCTGATTTTTTATCCTGGCATTACCTTCACAGAAAAGTGGAAAACCGAGTCTGTATATGTTGTTATTGTCAAGTGTCTCATGGTGAAATTGAAGTGCATAAAGGTGAGGGTGAATTTGCCATTTGGAAAGCTGTATTTTGATTTTACAGCAGCTGCATTTGTTCACTCTACAATTGCATTTGAAGGGGTGTCTTTTGATCTGAGAGGAATTAATCCTGAATTAATTTGGGCAGTTGTTTTGGATATTTTCAGCACAGAGAAAGGAAGCTTTTCAGTACTAGTTTTTGATCCTGACATTTCACTTTAGGATGTGTGGGAAATTGATACTGATATTGTTCTCATATTTTGTGGAAGTGTTGCTTCTAAGGTCGGGGCTGAATTTGATGATGTGAATGATGATTTGGAAGGGTTGCTATTGTCATGGATGATCCTTGAGGACAAGGATCTCTTCCAATGAGGAGTATTGTTACAGTGCAAATTGGGAGACAACCTATCTTTTCCCTTAAACTCTGTTATTTCCGGTCTAGTAAGCTTTATTTTGGGTTTATTATCTTATTTTGTGTAAGCCCGGTTTACTCGTTTTTTGGGCAACCTAATATATAAGCTCATCTGCTGTAATGTTTGAGATCATCAATGAAAACATCATCTCTTCTTCCAAATCTCTCAAGCTTGAATCACTGATTCAATTACAGGTAAACCTCTTCGGTTGGTGTTTCCAATCGCCACACTAACCCTAGATTATCTGAAATCAGGTTCTTCGAGCTCTCCGAGCTCCTAACTCGGTTCCTATCGGGTTACTCCGAATCAGAATATGCACCGAAACAACGCACCTGTGACTTGACGGCGCCGGCGACTCGTGTGATCCGGTGGTGTTCGGCGTCAAGGCTGTCCCCTGTCGCCGGAGATGTTCCTAGATGAAGCGGCGTTTTCACGTCAAAATGTCCAATTATCAGAGGGAGGCTGCGATTTTGTTTTGTGGCTTGTTAGGGTTGTGAATGGGTCATGTGCAAGTCACATGTGAGGGTAGTATTTTGTATTATTTTAATTAAAAGATGTCCATTTTTGTAATTTTACATAATCCTTTTTAACTCTTGGGTGGCCGCCGGCGGGTGGATAGAGAAGATCATTTATCCCGGTGGTTGGGTGCAAACTGCAAACTATGCATAAAAAGGTTTGCGATTTTATTTTGTGGTTTTGTACTTTGAAACTGCAAACTACTTATTATAACATAACACAATTTTTAACTAAACTTATGTTCCACTAACCCACGAATGCTCAACTGTGCCAAACGTTGTATTATTGTAGTAAAGGACGAGAATTATCAAGCCAAAACCTATTTTCTCATGGGATGTCAGCCGTCCAAATCAGATGAGGTTATTCAATGCATCCAAGAATGTTGCGAAAGGTATGTATGTTCTTGTAGGATCCATGGAATAGATCGTGCCCCTTCGAAAAATTTCATAAACTCACCAGATCTCATTATTCCCCAAACTCGACATGAGCAGCGTAGTTGGTGGTAGCACAAATTTGTAATAGCTGTGCTTATAAATGAAGTGCTTTGTAGCAAGAATTTGCAATAACTGTCCTAGTAATGATTTATTATAAATAATAACATAAGCGACAGGTTCAAGTAACATGCTAAATGGCTGCAGAATCTTTTGCACATTTGTAAAATGACTGCAAAATCCTTTGCATTATAGAGCTCAACACATCATATTAAACACTTCCCTGACCCTGAATTTTAGATAGCGAGGAAGGTTTTAGGGAACTGCTTAGTGAAAGAAAAAGTTGAACGGCGTCGCATAAATGTTGAGCTGCTGCAATAATCCTAGAGCATATTTGAAGACTCATCTTCCATCTTTCTAAGCATACAAAAACAATGCAACTTACAGAGCCAACTGTAGAAGATGCCTACTTTTGTTGTGCATTCTTATCATTCAGAAACCTCAGTTGCAGTCTTATCTGAACTCAAGGTTGTTGTGGAATAAGAGAAACTCCAAACAGAAGCACAGTTCTCGTTGCCTGCATGGAACAGAAAGCATCATGCTCAATTTTAAGTTAGCAAAGGATATTTTACGACATAAAAAAAAATACTGCGAGATACCACTGAATCCGAAATCTTCATCGTCTTCATCGGGAACCATGAATCTCCGGTGTCCAGATGAAGAAGCAGCCATTGGTAAGTAAGGATGGAATGTGAAACCATTTACAGTGTCTGTACAAGAGAACAAGTCAGTGAGAAACTAGATTTCTTTGCACCGAGATTAAATGCGATTACATTGACTTGTTGTGACCTCTGCGGAAATATTACCTGAAGCGGCTTGGAAACTTGATTTCCAGTGCCAAGTTTGCAGGTCATAAATATGAACTAAGCCATCCTAAGAAAGGAAGATAAAGTCTTGAATAACCAAATTCATCAAGTGATTTTATTTGATCATACTGTACGTCTGTAGCATTTTTATATACGAAAAAGCTAGTCACTCACCTGTCCACCTGTGCCGAGATGCCGGCCAAAGGGTTCAATGTCAAATGATATTCTTTGATTGGTGTTCTCAGTTGTTCTGTACAGTCTATTAACAGAATAGATCAGTCATAACTTACATGCTAAATGCTCAAGGGTAGATTATTCTTGAGGAAAAACAATGAGCACACTATTGAGAAGTGTCCCTGTCTAGCATATATCAGTATTGGTCATTTACAACGTTACTATTAGTAGAAGTACGATATATATTAGCTAGAGCAAACATTAATGAACCCTAAAGACTGTCACCAACCGGCATGTGATACATAGCTATAAGGAAGACTACGGTAATCATATTTTTTGTATATACTTCTAGGCTACCATGTTTTACCAAAATTAGGCTTCAGCAAAAATAAGAAGAAATTTATTGTAGTAACAGCTAAAATGTTTGATGCTTACTTGTAGACGATTTCTACAGTGTTGCGGACATCCCAGCACAGAATGTAGGGATCCTAAAATTTGGAAAATCCAACTGTTAAGAGCTCAGAAGACAATAAGTAGATGGAGAATATCTCTGAGTTAAATGTCCAAACAGAGTTGCTTGAAGGTTGTACGTGTCAAGAGTATTGACTGGCTTAACAGACTGTTGTCTGAATTGTATATGAATAGGATCTATCAATCAAGTACGGTATCCATTCAATCATTTGTAACAAGTGTTTCTGCCTTAGGGCCCATAGGCCAGAGGCCATCCCATGGCTGGTGGTGGTAAGACCTTTCTAGCTTCTAGGGTTTAAAACTTCATCAATCTGTGTTTTATGTCTTGCTTGTGTGTGTTTATGAGATTGGTCACCTTAACTCTAACACACTCAGAAACTTGGTTGCAACAATATTTTAACATCAAGATCCCCTAACATAAAAATAAAATTAATACCTGAGTAGTTTCATATTCATTATACCTTTCAAAAAGAAAGAAATGCATCACGAAGTGAAGGGATTGATCCCTTGAACATGATTATAACAGGAAGGGAAATAAAACAAATTAGTCCATATTTTAATCTAGCTTCATGCTTCTTCATTTTCATACAAAATTGTGTATGCCCCACTCTTTTCCCCATACTACACATGGTTTCAAAATGAGGGGAATATATTTTCCACCCTCCTTTACATGCAGAAATTTCGCACTTAGACAAGAAACTTTCAACCCTATCCAAAATAATACTATTTTATTCTAATTTCCCCTTTTCATTCCATAATCAAATGGGCCATTATTTTTGTAATCAGGGTACAATCTGGAAGAGCAGGTTAGATGTCATAAATTTAATACCCAAATTCAGAGGCTATTAGAATTACTTCCTTGAATAATTTACCTAGAACCTATAGTCATCAAGAAACCAACACAGCTGACTAGCTGAGCTACAGAAAAGGTGTTGTAACCGTATTTTAAGTAAATCCAGAAAGCAATATACAAATGAACAAAACAAACTGGTACATTTCTGACCTTTCTGGCCCCAGTATATAGATAATTGCCATCCTTGGAAAACTGAACCTGCAAATGACAAGGAGATCACACTGCTAAATGGTCTACCTCTACGACTCTACCTAACAAACAATTGCTATGATAAAATAACTGTTGTAACTTACATGAGTGATCCCGCCTTCCTGGCCATGTAGTACATACAAGAGTTCCATATTATCCTCTCTATAGATAGCAGTAGTTTGGTCATAACAACCAGTGGCAAGCATTCCAGAATGGGCCGGAGAAAAGGCAATTGCAGACACAATACCTGAGAGCACATACAAACACATAGCTTTGAGAGTTGAGACACATTGTCGAGATACAAGTCTCCAGATGAAAAATATTAAAATCTTGAATACTAAACACATGTGTCAAATATTTGACAAATTCCTCTTTGTATATGACTAACTCAACTAAATCCATGAATGCAGAATTTTCACTTTTAGCTGGGAAGTATATACCTGGTTTGCAGTTTCCAAAATTAGAAATTTAGCCCTGATTACTTTTCTTGGCTCAATTAAGGTTAAGGATTTCATGGCATTCTTACTTTTCTTCTTTTTCTCTTCCTCTGCATCCTAAATTCTTTCTTTCCTACTCCTGCTCACTCCAATTCGGAAAAGGACATAGGTGGATCCTATGTAAGCTATGAAGTATATACTAGTCTTTTATGATTGTGAAATGGAGGGAAAGGTTATCACAATTTGTTCTAAATCACAATAACTAGATAAAGCAGGAAACAATGATCCATTACCTGACTGCCCTTCTTTATTTCCTTGAAGCGTTGAGTACTGGGAGAAATCTCTACCAGGGCGGTGGACATCAAACACTCTGAGAGATTTGTTGTTACCTGCAAACAACCTGCAATGATATTCCAGGAACAGGTGAAAACATCAGGAGGTTAGATCACTGTTGGCTCACATACGCACTATACAGGAGAAAAGAAAGCTATTAGATTTCCTGCTAATAGAATCAGTTCACTGAAAGTTGGACCTCTATTAGTCGCAGATTGAAGTAAAATTTAACCTTGAGTTTTAGACCCAAAGACACGATTCAAAGAAAGCAGAAGCCACAATGTTTTATTAAGAAACCAAACTAATAAGATATACATCAAAATGTCCCTGTGCAAAGGACAAAGCACACACAAAAGCTATGGTTATTGGAGGTCCATTGTATAGATTAAGTGGCTATCACAGGCAGGCAATAATGGCTACTATACCATGCAATTGCAATTTTCCTCCACTGTAATGAAGATTATTTTGGGCCATAGAAGATGGCTCCAATGTTCAATATTGTACTTGTTTTGACTCTTACGTCCCTCAGTTTGAAATGCCTTAAAACTCAAATTGGAATGGGCTGAAATCAACCCAGGCACGAGTAGGACCAATCACCATTCAAATATTTTACACTATTAAGGATTTAAGTGCAATAAGATAGGGCTCGGACAAACCACATAGGACCCACTTATAACTTTACAGTGAACTATCTGGTAATGCACATATGTTCAATAGACATGGAAAGTTCTTTCCACATAAAAAGACAGCACTTAGAATTCAGGTTCATTGATTTCTGCAGAGGTTTCTATAGCCTACATCACCATATATTTGATTTTTAACAGATGCTAAGAATTTAGTTTGCATAGTGATAAAATATACAATACAGCCAAATTTTAAAGTAGGATGCATTATTGCAACTGAGGTACAATACATAGATATAAACGCAATTATGGAAAAGCAACAAAGGAAACTAAATATCAGAATTAGTAGCCTACTTTGTTCCACTGGGATTGAATGCAACTGAAAATGCAGCAGTGATTTCGTCCATCGCATCATATGCTCGGTATGTACAACGCAGCTGCAATTCATGATACAGAAGCATACATTATTATCCAACCAGTAATAGGGCATGATTCACTTTTGAGCGAACAATGAAATATGATTCATATTTAAAATATAGATATTGGTTTTAGTATTCCAAATGTGTGATTAAAGGAAACGGAAGGAGCAAGAAAAAAAAACATATGTTCAAACTAGGAAGAATGGAAAGCATGTGTGGACTCAAGTGTTTACAAGGCATATCAGGCAGTGGTCCAGGTGGAACCACTTCACGGGTTACACTTCTGGTGAAGAGAATATACAGAGATAGCTAATGAATCCAAGGCATAGATTTCTGTCACTGAAATGGTTTGATATTTCTTTGAGCAGATTGTGGATGATACAACGTTAGCAAGTCACACGTTCCTCCTAATTCTACATGGATTTGTACGAAGTTGCTGAAATAAATGAAGAGCCTTGACCAGAACCTAATAATACAGCATAGTGAATCAAGGAGCACACAAAATACACCAAGGTTACAAAGTAAGTAAGATTGAGAAGAGGATGTCAAAATAATCTAAGAGCCAAAAGAACAGCAGAAATGACAACTTGCAACTTTTGGAGTTTCTTATTGTTTAGTTAGTTGTCATTTCTAAAAATTAGTTTGAATATTTTGCTCCAGCAAATAGGGGATCCTTTTACAGATAAATATGTTGTTAGTTATTACATATTAGAGTCAGATTCAATTCAAATAAGTTAATCAATGCACCTGAAATCATGAATAGAGTTCATCAGTTGTACAAAGTTGGTAGGAGGTTCTATTTTGCTAACATGGGTATCTGTTGTAATATCATTATTATATATCACTAATTTTAATTTTTTTAGCTAATTTATGTGTATCCCCGATTGAGAGCAAATGGGACATATGAGTACAATAGGTTTGACCTTAATTGATGAATTAAGAGCCTAATTAAAGAAAATAAATTATTCTCTCAAGCTTTGTAGTTAAATAAGGAACAGCACCTCACCAGTAATTGCATCCCAAATATGGATAGGATGGTCACGAGTAGTAGTGGCAAATACACAGCTCGTCGTGTCTGATACATGAACAAAATATACATATGAGACCTTCATACAACTCAAGCAAGCAGCAATAACATGCAAACCAAGCAAAAGGTAAGTTTTCAGGAGTGGATAAATTTGCATTTGTAACCTGAAGCGTTCATGAACGGGTACCAACAATAGTCATACACTGACTCCCCTTCGGTTATAACAAGACTAGATGCATAGGAATCTGCAACATGATACCAACAATTCCACAATTCAGTCCGCAAGTGAAACCGGATAAAAGAAAATTCCAGGAGGTGGCACTACTAAAAGAATCAATAAATAGTAAAATTTAGCAGCTAGGAAGCATGTGCATGTTTCCATTATTAGAATGTTTATATATATATGAGTGAATGAGTCACATAATTTCTACTACTCATGCTACAAATCATAATATAAAAAGTCAGGACGCACTACAAATATTAAAACTACTCAGAAGATGATAGAACTCAAATAAAGAAAGCAAAAAACAAAGCACGCTCTGATTCCATAAAGAGCACAAACCAAACTAGGGTACTAGGGAAAACATGAATCCCAAAGGCCACCAGCAAAGAGAATCTCTCCAGCAAAGGAACAAACCTAGATATATAAACAATTTGTGAATGATCTATGCAGGGTCTAAAATATGAAAACCTCATTTAGAGTGTGTTTGCGAATGTGTTTGACCATCTAGTTGAAGGCTATATACTTCAGTGGTAGTTAAAAAAAGTAGATGAGAGTATTGATTTAAAAAAACTAATGTGTTAATTAATCCTGATATTGTAGTCAGCATGGAAAGAACAAAGAGATCTACATAAAATAAGAAATATTTAAAAATTTTCTATTCACAGTCAGCGGTACCTTCATCATTGGCAGAGGAACCAGTCTGCTCACTGCTGTCAATGTCCGACCTGGATGAATTTGAAAATGGTGGCAACTATAATACATATCATGAAATGTATGGCATTATCAAGACCTCAAAACGCAGGATTGAAATTGATTGACCATCTATGCATGAAATGCCTCAGCTAAAATACAAAGGCAAGTTGTTCCTCCTTCAACCAACATTAACGAGTAAAGAACAGGACAAGAGCAGATTACAAAATTTAACCTACTCCAGTTGTACCAAAATAAACATGCACTAGAAACAAGCTTGCTACTCATTTGCTACTTTTTCAGGCTATCACCCAAACTTCACCATTGTAACATTGGCAGGTAAGCTGCGGAAAAGAGCTGGAAAATAATAGAAAACGAAAACGAAGCGACAGTACTCACAATGGGAACGACCGAAGCGTATTATCCTCAGAGCTAGTCAAGAAACAGGACCCATCAGGGGACCTGCAAATCCATTTAGAAAAGAAGATCAATAAGCCTGAAAAAAGCGTAGGACAAACGGCGAAAACACTGGCGGAGGAAGATGATTGGATAGCAATAGTAACCATTTGACGCCTTTGAGGAAGTTGTTAGGGTTTGAAGAGTGGCGAAACTGGCGATGGAAATTGTAGGTCCTGTAAGGGGGAACGTCGAAGCTCATCACCGGCCATGAGTAGGAGGACGTGCCGCTGTCGTTGGCTACAAGAGCGGCGTCGGCGGCTGCTGCTTCTTCCTGGGGGGGCTGCTGCTTTTCCTCCATGGCATTCGCTCCACCCAAAGTACCGCGCTTTCCACACACTTGAATTAGGGCGGACCAAAATTTAAGCCCTTTCCTAAATAATACTCCCTCCGTTTCCGAAAGTTTGTCAGTGCCGATTTTTTACAAATAATTGTATTGATTTTATGATTTTTTGGGTTTAGCTCGAATGGATTCTGAAAAACCCTTGATGTTTGATTTGAATTCGGATTTTGTAGAGACAAACTCTGATGAAGGTGGTAGTTATAATGAGGATGTATTCGAGTTGATGGTCTTAGATGACGAGGATGATGATTTGGAAAATGGAAAATGATTCAGTTGAAAACATTGATGATGTTGAGGAAATTGTCAACGACGAAACCGTTGAAGCATCGAGCACATTGATGAAGCTGAAATGGAAGATGTGCATGAGCCACGTGTCGATATGGCGTTCGAATCGGCTGGAGATTTGTTCCAATTTCTTCATGACTATGGTAGGTCGAAGGGATTTCAGATCCGGATTCGAAGCTCAAAAATGAGAAAGCAAAAGGAAACAGAGAAGGAAACCAAGACAAATTCTCCTCAAAAACATGCATTGTCTAGGTACCTTCAATTCCGGATTGTTTGTACAAAAGAAGGTCAACTCAAACCATCATCTAGGAACCCTTCAAAGTCACCAACAAGTGCTCGATGTAATTCTTCGTTTTCGGGGAATGCTCACATGTGTGGTGACGATAGATCGTGGCATATCACGTCAATAAATCTTAGTCACAACCATGAGTGCGACCCGGAAAACTCGAAGTTTCTGTCTAGCTATAGGTACATCAGTGGAGGCAATCGGATAATATTGTGAGACAACGATAGGGCTGGTATTCCGGTGGCGAAGAGTTTCAACTCTTTCGTAGCTCAGTACGGAGGCCACGATAAAGTCCCATTCTCTAAGAGGGATTGTCGTAATGCAATCAGCTTGGACAGGAGATTGAAACTCCGAAAGGGAGATATTGCAACGATGAGGGACTACCTTGAAACAATGATGACAAAGTCCTCAAACTTCTTCTACAGTTTCGATACAACGGAGAAAGGCATATTGAAGAATGTATTTTGTTCCGATGGACGTGTTAGGGTTGCATACAAGGACTTTGGTGACATTATATCCTTCGACACCACATATGTCAAAGACCGATATAGAAGGTCGCTTGCTCCGTTCATCAGAGTCAACCACCACGGCCAATGAATAGTGCTAGGAGTTGCATTATAGGGAAGTGAAGATGCCGATAACTACATGATTCAGGCTATTTTGTATAGGATAACTCTTGTATTTTGAGATGATTTAGAGAGTGTTTAGGTTAGTTTTTAGCGTTATTGTAATATGAAGACCGAAGACACAAAGAATGAAGAATCAAGAGTTAAAGAGCTTAAAGACGAAGATTCGCCACTGCATGGATATCGCGGTCGCGTTGTCTAGAACGCGGGCGCAGTGGCGTGAAGGAGCGAACCAACCAAGACCATGAAGGCCGCGGTCGCGCGGTCGCGGTAGAAGCCGACTCGGACTTGACCGATTGAAGACCGCCGCGGGCGCGGTGGTGGTGCCGCGGTCGCGGTGTGATCGACTTTCACGCGGACGATATTTCATCGTTTCTATCTTGTTTCCTTTCTTATCTTTCGGTTTCCTATCTTGTTTAGTCCGAAAAGGTTGATCCTTGGGGCTATATAAGGGGAACCTTTCTAGGTTTTTAGAATAATATACAACATACTTGTCAATCAATTGTCTTTCAATAAAGTTTAGAGTTTTCTTTGTAATGGAGAACTAACTCTCCTCTTGAGTTTATTCAATCAAGGAAGCTTTATTATGAAGTTGTGAAATTCTGGTAATCTCTTTATCCCTAGGTCTTTATTGATACTCTTGTGCTTCATCCCATGATCTATGTTTGATTTTATGAGCCTGATCAACTTGTTTGATTGACTTAGATCTATTGTTTGATTTAGGATTGGTTGTTGTCTATGCATCTTTCCTATTTCTCGAAACAACTCTATTCTAGGACCGTGGACTAGTTTAGGGAAGAGTATTCAATGGTTAAGTTGTGCATGAGACTCGTAGCTTGATTGCATGATTTGATTTCCTATTATCCCTGTGTTCTATGCTAATTCTAGGTTAAGCGTTCTTGCCTAGGGTTATAGAATTGCTTGGACCATGGACTTGCGATTGCTAATGATTGGAATTTACCTAGGCATATAAAGAGGTGGATGAATTCATGATCAACGGATTAATAAAGTGGAATTTATTGGATAAACTCTACTTGATAACCTTTGATTGAAACCGACTTTCAAACCCCCCCATTGTTTACTTGCATGAAAACCACTAAAATCTGAATAGAAACTGATTCCTTTGGGTTCGACCCCTTGCTTGCCTACTATACTTTGTTTGCATATTTGGGATTTATTTTTGATAAGGGAACAACAACTTTGCCCGAGTCAAATTTTGGCGCCGTTGCCGGGGAATCCTTTTTCTTGTTTTGATTTCGTGTGTTTTCGCGTTCTGCGCTCAAACCACGCCCGCGGCCCCCTCGGCGCGCCCGTGGTTCGTGCGCAGAACCATCCTTTGGGTGCGGGCCTAACACATGGTCCGTACCCAGTCTACTAATACTTCTCCTGTTCGTTTTGATCCAGAAATTGACAAGACTCTTCGGAAGATAAGGAGTGCCCCCAGAGTGAGTGTCTACCTCCTACAATCTTCTTGAATCTCTTTCTCTCTCTGATTCTGAACCAGAAGGCGCCATGGCGGAACAAACTATTCGCCAACTCACAGCGCCTGATCTCCAGCAACAGCAGCTCGTTGTTCAATTCCCCGAACTCGGGGAGGGTGTGAAGTTCGAACTGAAGTCTGGTCTCATCCACCACTTACCCAAATTCCACGGGTTGAGCGGTGAGGACCCCAACAAGCATCTCACTGAATTCCACGCGGTGTGCGTGAGTATGAAGCCCACTGATGTGACGGAGGATCAAATCAAGCTCCGGGCTTTTCCCTTCTCTCTTGAAGACACCGCCAAGGACTGGCTCCTTTATTTGGTGCCGGATTCTATCACTACTTAGGCGGCCATGAAGAAGGCGTTTCTTGAAAAGTACTTCCCCGCTTCCAAACAAACATCTATTAAGAAGCAACTCAGCAGTTTGGAGCAAGGGGAAGACGAGAACCTCTATGACTATTATGAGCGCTACAAGAGGCTCATCGCGAGTTGCCCCTACCATGGCTACCAAGCCAAGGATCTTATTTGCTACATCATTGAGGGACTCTGCGACAATGACAAGAGGCTCGTGAATGCATCTTGTGGGGGTAGTTACGAGAACTTGACCCCAGCTGCAGCTTTTCAGAAAGTTGGGATCTTGGCGGAACAATCCCGCAATCAGAGATCCAAGACCAATGTGAGGTCCGTGAGTGTGGTGAATGAGTCCCTGAATGCTGAAGTAAGGGAGCTCAAGGATCTTATGAAGCAGCTGCTCACGAAGAGAACGGCTCAGCAAGTCAATGCTTGCGGTCTTTGCTATGACGCGAGCCACCACACAGATCAGTGCCCTACTATTCAAGAGACCGAGGAGTCGGTCAATGCTATTGGCAACTATGGTGCGCCCCGGCCCCGGAATGATCCATACTCTAACACCTACAATCCGGGGTGGGCGAACCATCCTAACCTAAGGTGGAACAACCAGCAGCAACAAGATCCACCACAACAGCAGCAGCAGTACGCTCCTCAGGGCCAGCAGCAACAATTCCGGTCCAACAACTATGCCCCGAGAGCTCCTGCTCCGTCTCATAATGATGCTATTACCGCCCTCTTGAAGGAGAACCAAGAGACGAGAGCTGCTGTAAAGAATCTTGAGACTCAACTGAGCCAACTCGCCACCATGATCAATAGGATCGAGTCTAAGGATTCCGGGAAACTTCCCTCTCAACCGCTCAATCACAAGGAGAATGTGAGTGCCATGAACTTGAGGAGCGGAAGAGCACTGGCGAGTAGGGAATCACCCCCTGGTGATGATCCGCGACCACGTTCCCCTGGCCGCGACTGCGCCGGGGCGACAGAGCATGAAGACCAAGTCTCTGTTGGAATACCGCGCCCGCGCTCTCCCCTCCGCGCCAGCGAAATTCCAACAGAGGACTCGGACCACGAGAGGCGTAACGAGCCGCGACCGCGGAGTCCGGACCGCGCCCGCGGTAAGGAGGCCGAGCGAAACTTCGAGGCTTTGCTCGATTATGCTTTCAAAAATTATTCGCCTCCGCGCCTAAGCTCTCCTAGACGGAACCGCGCCCCAGCAGCAGAGGAGGACGATGGCTATGTGGCTCAACCCCTTCCACCATTGGATTCTTTCAAGCCCTCTCCCCCATTTCCCGATGCCCTCAAGGACACAAGGAAGCCGGCACATGACAAGGAACTCTTCGAGACCTTCGCCAATTGTCGGGTAAATGTTCCTCTCCTTAATCTCATCCAAAGTGTCCCTCGTTTTGCTAAGTTTATGAAAGAGCTATGCACCATAAAAAGAAAGAATAGGACTAGTCCTAAGATTGAAAAGGTAGCTCTAGTTGAAAAGACGCAGGATAGCAAAATTGAAACTTGTAATTCCCTACTCCAAAAGCAATTACCTAAAAAATGCTCAGACCCAGGAAGATTCACTGTCCCTGTCACTATTGGAGAAACTAAAATTGAGCGTGCTATGCTAGATTTAGGTGCCTCCATTAATGTTCTCCCAGCTTGCATGTATGATAGGTTAGGCTTTGGTCCTTTGAAGGAATCTAATATTGTTATTGAGTTGGCCGACCATTCTAATGTACGCCCGAAAGGGTTAGTTGAGGATGTTCTAGTGCAGGTGCAGGGTTTGATCTTTCCTGCAGATTTCTATGTGATGGAGATAGGCGAAGGGCGGTACGACCCGATTCTCTTACTAGGTCGTCCTTTCATGAAAACCGCCAACACGGTCATTGACGTTGCCAATGGATCTCTTTCCATATCTCATGGTGGCAACATGGTCCGAATTGATGTTGATGAGGACCCCTATTGATCGTATCCACGTCGAGCCAACGGCGTTAAACAAAAGCGCTGATTGGGAGGCAACCCAATAATTAGTTAGATTGTTTTTCCATTCCTAGCTTAGGATTTGCTTGTGTTTTTAGCTAACATGCAGGTACTAGGTCCGAAAGGACACGCCTGGCGTGAAACCGCGCCCGCACCTCCTTGGTCGCGCCCGCGGTGGATCGTCAGCGCGCCTCGACGAACAGGTACTAGCCCGTGCTCGCGGCAACCATACTGCGTCTCGGTTTTAGCTTGTTTTTAGTTCGAAAAAAAAGGACAAAAAGAGGACTTTTTGGTTCCATTCTACCTCTATATTTTCCATCCATCTATATCCATTCTATCCATATTCTATCTTTCCATCTTCGATTTCTTCTTTCCATTCATTTTTGTACTTTCCATTCTTTGGCCATGTGTAAAGCCTAAGTATGGGGGAGCTTTGTTTCCCCGGGATCGCATCTCCACGACTCGAGTTTAAGTATTCATCTATCTCTCGAAGAACGAGCCAAGATATGAAGGTTGCTTACACATAACGTTTTTCAAGACGAAGTCAAGACCTCATCCCTGCACAAGAACCGCGCCCGCACTTCATCAGTCGCGCCCGCGGTGCACATCCGAGGACGACTTCGCTCTCTGTTGAGATTCCGCGCCCGCGCCCCTAGTGCCGCGCCCGCGATTTGCCCACCGATTGGAAGTACGGAGTTTCTATTCTACCACATATGAAGAGTTCTTCCATTCCACCCCTCTTCATCGTTTGTGAGTCTTCTGATATACCTTTCTCCTTGCTTCTATCATTTCTCTTTGCTTCATTGAGGACAATGAAGGATTTAAGTATGGGGGAAGGAGTACTCGCATTCGCTTATCCTAGTTAGCTTAGTTAGCTATTTGCTTCAGATTTTTGATTTTCTTCTTTTCATGGAGCACTTGCACCATATTTTTTGCATAATAAAGAAAGAGAAAGAAAAAGAAAAAGATATAAAGAGCCATAAAAAATGAAAAAAAGGCATATAAATCCTAGGATGAGTCGAAAACCCGAAACGGCGGCTCAAGTAATAAGCAGGTACCCCGGACCAGCATTAGGCTGGGGTAATATGAGGTTCATGAGTGATGTGAGTATTTGTGAGCACACCTATAGAAAAATGAAAAGAGCGGTTAGGTGAAGACCCGAAAGGGCGCCTAAGCAGAATTGAGCGGTAAAATTCGAGTATTTAGGATCATTCTTGCTTGGGGACTTTGGGGCTTCATTGTTAGATTTGGGTAGATCCTAGGTTGCTCTATTTCATGTTTCTAGAGCTTGAGTGTTATATCTTGTTGTGAGGTGTGTGTTTGAGCTTCATTGTTTTATGCTCATGATTTCTCTATTTTGGGTTCGGGTTGTGAGCTGAGTGTTTTTATCTTCCCTTGTATTTCCTGAGATCTTAGATGTGCTACCTTGTTATATTTGTTTTGAGCTTACTCGAGGACGAGCAAGATCTAAGTATGGGGGAATTTGATTCAGGCTATTTTGTATAGGATAACTCTTGTATTTTGAGATGATTTAGAGAGTGTTTAGGTTAGTTTTTAGCGTTATTGTAATATGAAGACCGAAGACACAAAGAATGAAGAATCAAGAGTTAAAGAGCTTAAAGACGAAGATTCGCCACTGCATGGATATCGCGGTCGCGTTGTCTAGGACGCGGGCGCGGTGGCGTGAAGGAGCGAACCAACCAAGACCATGAAAGCCGCGGTCGCGCTGTCTGTGGCGCGGTCGCGGTAGAAGCCGACACGGACTTGACCGATTGAAGACCGCCACGGGCGCGGTGGTGGTGCCGCGGTCGCGGTGTGACTGACTTTCACGCGGACGATATTTCATCGTTTCTATCTTGTTTCCTTTCTTATCTTTCGGTTTCCTATCTTGTTTAGTCCGAAAAGGTTGATCCTTGGGGCTATATAAGGGGAACCTGATGTGATTCGCCCTTAGGATCGGACTCGGTTCTGGCTCGAGGGAGTTCTTGGATTATCTTGAAGCGACTTGGACGAGGGCTCTTGCTTAAACTTGCGGATTTTGAGTGAAAATGCAACATTTAAGACGTGTGGGAATTTTGATGTACCAAACTCTTTTGTGGGATTTTTATTTATGAGGGATAAGTAGTCGAGCCCTCCCTTCGGTCCACTCACCGAGAGGGATCAACTAAGGGATACAAGGGATGCGGAACCGAACCCTAACAACCCGAGCGGCCCTAAGGATAAGTAGGCGAACACACTTGGCGATGAGCCAAGTATGGACGCCTAAGGAAGGCTAGGCTAGGCTCGAGTCTCACGAGCCATGCCTCCCTCCGAGCCTTCGGTCGCCCGAAAACCATGGTGTTTGTGAAAAATAAGAATGGCTAGGCCAAGGTTCGAGTCTCACGAACCATAGCCCGCCATCCGGCCCTCGAGTCTCATGAGAGCCCTACGGCTTGAGTCCCACAAGCCGGGAAAGCCCAAAACCTAGAACGGGACAAAAAGTCTCTCAAGTTCAGGTTCAAGCCTTTTCTTAATCTATCTAAAAATGAAGAATGGCATCCCTTTATATAGGGCAAAAATGGGGCGCTTGACTTGGCCTCCAAGATGGTAATTGATGGTGGCTTGTTACTTGGAGTGGAAGGCATTCATCTTTCAAGCTCATCCTTGGCGGCCAAGCTAACTTGAGGAGGTGGAGATGCCTTGGGCTGAGGTGAATGACGTTGGAGACTTGGGCTTGGGCTTGTTCTTGACTTCGTTGTGGAAAGCTAGCCCGGCCCAACTTGTTCTTGAAGTTTGTGATCTTCCTTGCTTGGATTGCCTTAGAAAAAGGCCCGAAACGCGATGTAGATGGGCGCCCAAAAGTGGCACCGGCCCGAAGACGCGAGTGTTCACGAGAGGCACCGACGCCGCGGGACGGGTGCCTCGATGAGGCACCGGTGCCGAGAGGCGTGAGGGCGAGGGGCTCGGGCATGACCCCCTTAGGCCCGGGCACGATCACATCAAAACCTTTCTAGGTGTTTAGAATAATATACAACATACTTGTCAATCAATTGTCTTTCAATAAAGTTTAGAGTTTTCTTTGTAATGGAGAACTAACTCTCCTCTTGAGTTTATTCAATCAAGGAAGCTTTATTATGAAGTTGTGAAATTCTGGTAATCTCTTTATCCCTAGGTCTTTATTGATACTCTTGTGCTTCATCCCATGATCTATGTTTGATTTCATGAGCCTGATCAACTTGTTTGATTGACTTAGATCTATTGTTTGATTTAGGATTGGTTGTTGTCTATGCATCTTTCCTATTTCTCGAAACAACTCTATTCTAGGACCGTGGACTAGTTTAGGGAAGAGTATTCAATGGTTAAGTTGTGCATGAGACTCGTAGCTTGATTGTATGATTTGATTTCCTATTATCCCTGTGTTCAATGTTAATTCTAGGTTAAGCGTCCTTGCCTAGGGTTATAGAATTGCTTGGACCGTGGACATGCGATTGCTAATGATTGGGATTGGAATTGACCTAGGCATATAAAGAGGTGGATGAATTCATGATCAACAGATTAATAAAGTGGAATTGATTGGATAAACTCTACTTAATAACCTTTGATTGAAACCGACTTTCAAACCCCCCCTTTGTTTACTTGCATGAAAACCACTAAAATCTGAATAGAAACTGATTCCTTTGGGTTCGACCCCTTGCTTGCCTACTATACTTTGTTTGCATGTTTGGGATTTATTTTTGATAAGGGAACAACGACTTTGCCCGAGTCACTACATATGGTTGTTTAGAACGTGGCTCACGTGTATGGATAGCAAAGCACCAATGGGCATTATAACGGATCAGTGCAAAGCAATGGGTAAGTTTTCTAACCATATTTTGTTTCTAAGTTTTGTTAGTCTTGTTCTTTTTAAAATTAAGTTCTATTTTGTTTTGTTTTTATCAATAGCCGGTTACAAGTTTTTTTTCTATCTAGTATTGGCATATGAAGTCGATTCTAACTATAGACGGATTAGGGTGTCATTATTGTATCCTTTATTGTTAGAGGAAATCTTATGGAGCGATCCTAACCATATACATATCTTAGGCCAAAATTATTATGTCTTTTATTGTTTAAGATAATCATATGGAACATGCAACCGATCCTAACCATATATATCTTACCTAGGCTGAGATTATTATATCCTAAATACATAATGAAAATCTCACACGTACGATAATTATCTTTATGTGTTTATTCAGAGATCGCTATCATTGAGGTGCTTCCAAACACAACACACAGGAGGTGTTTATGGCACGTTATAAGGAATGCTAAGAAACACATGGAGAAACTCAAGGACGCTGCACCATGGGATGACATCGCAAGTGGAATGCATAAGGTGTTGCATTTCTCATATTTAGTGGCTAAATTTGAGAGGAAATGGAAGCAATGGATATTTGATTTTGGACTTGAAAGTAGCAACTACTGTAGATCCATGTACAAATCCAGAACAAAGTGGGTGCCAATCTAGTTCAAAAGTGATTTCTAGGCTGGAATGTCTAGTACCCAAAGGAGTGAGGGCATGAATTATTTCTTCAAAGGGTTTGTTAATGGCAACACATTCCTACAAGAGTTTGTCAAGCAATATCGAACTACAATGGGCAAGCGTACAATGGCCGAGAATAAGGACCAATTTGATTTGGTAAACATGCCTTATCAATGTGCCACAAAGCATGCGTTTGAGACTACTTTCCAAATGTTCTACACAACTAGAAGTTCAAACAATCCAAGAAGAAGTCAAGAATTTGACACATGCTAATTGATGTCTCTCATTTTGGTGGTGTTCTAGTGGTTAAATTTTCTTGTAAATATGTGTCTTTTGTTCCTTTCTTTGTTAGTTTTGCCCCCTTCTAGCTTAGTTCCCGATTTTCTATGAGATTCGGAGACTATGCGAGTTTTTTGTGTTTTGTAGGTAAAATGGCGCGTTTGGGGACGTTTTGAAGGAGTTGTTAAAGAGAGGCAAAGCTCGGGAGCAAAGGAGCGGAAGAGCCAAGCAAGGAACGAAGAGGAACTCAAGGAAAACCAAGAAAAGAAGAGGATCGAGGCCCCGGATCGACATCCTACCAAGTCGGGCCCGAGTTAGCACATTGGAGGCTCGGACCGAGGTTGGTGAAGTCGGGCCCGAGGTCCATGCGTGTCGGTCCAAGTCGGCTAAGAGAGGATTGGGCTCCAAGGCACATTATTGTGATCTTCCACTTTTGCCCTTCTTCTAATTTTGGAATTCCTTGGTCCCTAATCAAGAGAAAGGATAAGGAGAGAGAGAAGACAACTTTGGAGGAGGAATCCACATCTAATCACTCTCAAAGGCTCAAGGAAGACTTGGAGAGCAAGGAGGAGGAAGGAAGAGGAGAAGAAGAGAGAAATCGGTGGAGCTTAGGGAGGATTATTGAGTTTGAACTTGTTTTGCTTTTGTTTAGAGGATTTGAGATTTGGATATTATGAACCCCTTTGATTTGAATGCAAATTGGCTTTGATTGGAGTTTGATGATTGAGATTTGCTTGTTTTGTCTATTGATTGCTTTTTACTCTTACTTTATGGAGTAGATTCCATAGTCTTGGGCTAAGGGGGAAACCCCTAGCTAGGATTGGGTGTGAACCCCCAATTCCATAGCCTTGAGTGCTTGATCTATGAATCCTCTCTACATTGAGCTTCAATTCTCTTGTGGGAACAAGGGATCAAGGGCTTATGATTGGTAAGAGTAAGCGGGAGCGATCTCGAGCCCATCACTTGACCTTGTATCGAAGGGAAGGCGGAAGCCCCCATGCTTTCTAGTTAGGGAGGAACCCAAAAACCCAAGACCGATCTACTATTTTAAGCAAGACCGAGTTACCCAGACCTCGAGCCCGACGTTCCCTGTGTCGGTCCCGGCCAAACTCGCATCGATCCAACCTCGGACCGAGGTGACCAAAGTCGGTCCGGGTTGTTCTCTTTGATTTTCCTTGTTTTTGCCTTTCTTTTCCCCCTTTTTAGTCTTCTTGGTACACTCAACGCACGAACTCCCGTGTGTTCAACACCCTACCCTTGTACTACAATAAGGGTTCGGTTTATAAATTTAAATTTTGACCCTCCGATCCGGAACCCATCACTAATTCAAACAGCATGGAAGTAGTTGGCAAACTCGGAGTTCATGATGTTGTCGTGAGGTGGTGGTCTGGTGAGGTAGCTAAACGCAGGACATTTCAGGTGTCTTATGATCCAGATAATCACGACGTTGGGTGTGATTGTTAAAAGTTCGAGTTCACTAGAATTATGTGTTGCCACAAGCTGGTTGTATACAATGTGGAGCAAGTCAGACTGGTCCCTCAAAAGTACATCCTTGATCGTTGGAGGAAGGACTTTCCAAGAGAGTACATGAAGATTAGGATTCCATACTACACTCTAGACTCCTCTAAGCCGAAAGAGATGGAAAGGTATGAGTCAATGAAGGCAGACTTTGAGGCCATTGCTACTCTCTCGATGACAAACTAGGAGATGTTTTCTGTGGTCAAGAGAGCATTTAAAGATTTGAGCACTAAGGTCCAAGGCATATCTCAACGACGTGGCCTACCTTATCACTCGCTAGCCAACACAAGGAGAGTTTATAGCAAGCGTCGAAGTTCTGATGCAAATGTTGTGAACGACACTGGCATTGCATCAAACGGTGGTGAGCCCATGCATGATCCTACTGATAAAAGGGGGCAAGGGTCGACTGCGTGCTCGTCGAAAGGGATTTGGAAATGACAAACCTGGATATTGGAAACATGTCAAAGGTTCTCAGCCACAGCAAGTGCCAAGCCCATACCACTAGACACCACCATAAATGTCATTCCAATACATACTACAACCATATCAAGTTGTCCATCATCAAGGACCAAGTAATCCACCTCCACCTTTTTACTACCCATATCGCCAGAATTAATGTGATGTTTTGTTCGACTTTTATTGCAAGTCATTTTGGACAATTACACTTGTTCTGTGATTTCATTGTGTCATTGTTTCACAGAATGTAAGTCATTATAGGTAAACTATTTGGTAAGTTCATTGTTGCGGATTTAGGTTGATTGCTTTGACATTTTAGCCTAAGTCCTTTTGGAGGACAAAAAGTTGATCACATAATGTAGTCCATTATGTAACATTTTTTATTGTCATATAATGAAATTTTGGCCTAAGTAATAAGTAATGTTTAAAGGGTGGGATTTTGATACAATGTATATCTATCACGATTAGGGTTAGGGTTAGGGTTAGGGTTTAGGGTTATACTATGTGGTTTAGGTTTACATGGCACAAGGTTAATATTATTTCTTGGAAACCATGAATACTTAGTTATTGAGATGTGACTTCCAATCTTAATCGACCCTAAGCAAAGATGTTGACAAATAAATTTTTTTACAAAATACCTCACTTAATCAATTAGTTGATACAATTTATGTAGTATTAATCAACTTTCATCCGTTTACAAAATACATGACTTAAATTATGCGAAAAAATATTACATAGGGAAAATATGAACTTATGATCTAAAGTACAAACCCAAATGAAGAAGGTAAACTCAGAAACTCGTTCCCAACCAACACAACTTAAAATTATTTTGTGAGATGTGACTTTTGATCTTAATCGACCATAATCAAAGATGTTGACTAATAAAATTGGTTACACAATACATCACTTAATTAATTAGCTAGTACAATTTATGTAGTATTAATCAACTTTCAACAATTTACAAAATACATCACTTAATTAATTAGGTGGTTCAATTTATGTAGTATATATTAATCAACTTTCAATACTTAGAATAAAGTAGCATTATATGCATGAAGAACATTACATGCATGAATAACTGATATCTCTCATTTTGGTGGTGTTTTAGTAGTTGATTTCCTTTGTAAATATGTGTTTTTCATTCTCTTCTTTGTTAGTTTTGGTTCCTTTTTAGCTTAGTTCCCGGTTTTCTTCAAGAGTCGGAAACTATGCGAGTTTGTTTGACTTTGTAGGTAAAATGGCACGAATGAGGACAATTTAGAGGAGCTAATGAAGGAGCCAAATCAAGGAATGCAAGAGCCAAGCCAAGAATGAAGTGGAACCGAAGGAAACTCAAGAAGAAGACAAGGATCGAGGCCCAGGACCGAGTACCACGACGTCGGGCCCGAGATCGAGCACCCAGTGACCAGGACCGACGTTCTCCAACGTCGGGCCCGAGGTGCATCCATGTCGGTCCTAAGTCGGCAATTGAGAGGATTGTTCCCCAAGGCATATTTTCAGCAACTTTCCACATTTGCCCCTTTCTAAATTGGGATTCCTTGGTCCCCAATCCATGAGAGGCTATAAATACAGGTGATTAGAGAGCATTAAGGGCATGTTTGGATAGACCACACTCAAATCACTCTCTAAAGGCTCAAAGGAAGACTTGGAGGGCAAGGAGAAGAGAGGAGAAGGAAGAGAAGAGAAGATCGGTGGAGCTAGGAGGAGGATTAGTGAGTTTTGTACTTTGTTTTGCTTTGATCTAGTAGAATTGAGATTTGGATTTTGTAGACACTTTGGATTTGAATGCAATTGGAGTTTGATTGGATGATGATGATTGAGTTTTGCTTGATTTCCATTTTGATTATGCTTTTCTCTCACCATATGGAGTAGATTTCATAGTCTTGGGCTATGGGGGAATCCCCTAGCTAGATTTGGGTAGAAAACCCCAATTCCATAGCCTTGAGTGCTTGATTCGTGAATCCTCTCTACATTGAGCTTCGATCTCTTGTGAAAGCAAGGGATCTAGGGCTTGTGTTTGGTAAGAGTAAGCGAGAGCATCTCGATCCCATCACAAGTCTCTAGCATCGAAGGTGAAGTGAAAACTCCCTTGGGTCGAGGTGTAGATTGGAGAGATTCGGGGCGAACAACCTCGATCTCACTAGAATCAAACACTTATTGGTTGAATTGAGGTTGAATATCCAAGTCTAGTTGGGAGAGGAACCCAAAAACCCAAGACCGATCTAGTTTTTGAACAAGACCGAGTTACCCAGTACATCGGGCCCGACTTGCATCACGTCGGTCCCGACCAACTCGACCTCGATCCACCCTCGGACGAAGTGACTTTGTGTTGGTCCGAGGAGATCTCTTTTGTTTTCCTTTGTTTTGCCCTTTTCTTTTCCTCTTTTTAGTCTTCTCGGGTACTTTCGACGCACGAACTCCCGTGTGTTCGACACCCTACCTCATTACTACAATTTGAGGTTCGGTTTTATAAATTTAAATTGTGAGACCCTCCGATCCCAGACCGATCAATAACATTATATGCATGAATAAATACGGAGTCGTAAATAGTAAAGAGATGGTTAGGGAAAGCTTATCACATTAATTTATAGGCTAAGGGAGTACAAAACATTATAGATTATTAACCTGCAAATTGCCCGAATATAAACAAAAAACAAGAAGAACAAGATGGTGCACTGAGGAATGGTAAACTAGAAAAACACAAACACAAAAGATGCATAATAAAAGCTAGATGCATAATAAATGTGTTCCCTTACGATTTAAGTGAGCCTAATCATCCAGCTCTATGCACTCCACCTCATCGCCCTTCTTGTTCTTCTTTTGGCCTGAGGTCCTTTTCGTCGATTTGTTAGCACTCGGTGGAGTGCTCAACGGTGTGTCCTTATTCGTACTGAACGGAATAGGCCTCTTGGGTGTGTGTTGGCGGTACAGATGCTCTGCTCTTACTTATAATCATGATGAGATCTACCAAAGGTGGATATTCGGCAAGCATGGACTTAATCACAACACACATCCCTTTATTGAGGATTCGAGTGATGAACAACCTTGACTGAATTGAGACGTCGATTGTTGTGGATTGTTCCTTCTCATACTTGGAGAGAAGGCCAGTCTCTGAAACTGTTGTGGTGGCAACGACTTCCATGTTGTACTTTTGAGAGTTAACGGGGGATTTGGTTGTTTTTTTTTTTTACTTTTTGGCACAATAGTTTTGAAGATAACAATAAGGTTTTTGGTTGATGAATAGATGAGTTGGAAACAAGTAAATATCCTGGGTAGCTAGTGTAGTTTATTTATAGATGAGGTTAAGGGGCTCCTAGTTATGTTTAGGGTTTAAAATGTAGACACAATACCTATTACTCTTCTTAATTCATTTCTAAACACTTGCCTATAACAGTATTAGCTTGAATGAAAAGAAGGTCAATATGGTGTAGAGTGAAACAACCTTGTGATATCCACTTCGTAGATCTGTTTGAAGGGATTAACCAACTCGAAATTCAATCGATCGTTAACACGAAGGTTGTGCATTTTAGCAAATCTTTGCCAGCCTAATCCCAGTTCATCCGCCCATCCTTTAAACCTTTGGATCCGGTATTGAACGGGAAAAGATCCACTTTCTGTTTTGAGTAGCATGTTCCTGGCCCTGGTCGTCTTAGTAGGTAAGAACTGTCTTACAAAAGCGGAAGGGATATGCTGCAACAAAGAGTATCAAGTTAGTCAACATTGGACTTATGACAACACAAATCATATTGGAATAACAATAATAATAATAATAATAATAATAATAATAATAATAATAATGTGGATTAATATATACTGAATTACTGATTATCATAATTCTTACAATTTCATTGTTCCCAAGAAGATTTCGCCTTTGGACTTGAACGGTGAAGTGTGGTCTGTTGTATAGATAGGATGTGGAGTCCTCCTCTGAGGCACTCTCATCGTCACAACTCCAGTATGAGATTCCCGGCCCTCAGATTCGTCGGAATCGGATTTGTCGGCATCAGAGTCGTCATCTCTTGAGGAACGTTTTGGAGAATCTTCACGTGGCCACCCGACGGAATCTACGCTCTCATAGCCACCAAGATATAGTTCCATGCCGTACAAGGATGAGTCCATCCATGACGATCATCCACTATCACCACTCGGTGAGTTTAGCATTAACAAAAATGATAAACATACAAAACATTAGTTCAACGTTTAGGCTTGGCATAACTGAATAATCATTAAACCCTAAACAAAACCTAATCACTAACCACCTTCGGTTCTTGAATGATTGAACACCTCGCGGTAGTTCTCCATTGTCGTTGAAACCTAGCATCAAAGAAAAGGGTATGGTGGTTTAATTGACAGAAAAATAACGAATTTATACAAATTAAACGATCAGGCTTGGTTTCTACATAACAAAGCCATTAGAAATCTGGCGTTTCTAGTTCATAATTGAAACAGACCTAAAATTTAACAAACGACATATACGGATGAACATCTAATTTAAAATTAAACTTCCAAATTAGTTTCGAAGTGACATGCATATATGGATTTTATTACATTTAGATTGAAGAGTAAGAAAAAAACTCACCGGTGGTGATATGTTTGATCGGATGAGCGAGAGTTTTCAGATGAAGAAATTGGGAAGGAGGAAGAAATTGGGAGTTTGAGTGATTTGACGGCAAGAAGGGAAGAGAAATTTCAGGGGTCAATGGGTCATAATTATCCGTAAGTTTTAGAGAAGGCAATTAAACGGACATTTTTTATATTTTTGGCCGAAAAAAGTGGAATGTGCGCGCATATCAAATGTCATAATAATTACTATAGTTTGAGTGGTCAATTCATTTGTACTAGAACATTGTGCATTTAACTACATTAAACTATGTTATTATGATAGCCAATATTACACTTTAAATCATACCATTTTCATATCAAATGACAAAATAATTACTATAGTTTGAGTGATCAATTCATTTGTACTAGTACATTATGCATTTAACTATATTAAACTATGTTATTATGATAGGCAAAATTACACTTTAAATCATACCATTTTCATATCAAATGTCAAAATAATTACTATAGTTTGAGTTTGAGTGCTAGCTTAATCTAACCTACAAGTAATGTTGGAATTTTGGGCATTAGCTGCCCACTTCAATTCATTCCTTTATATGTTATACTATATATGTTATTAT
This sequence comes from Polygonum maritimum, assembly GCA_963924305.1. NCBI lineage: Eukaryota > Viridiplantae > Streptophyta > Magnoliopsida > Caryophyllales > Polygonaceae > Polygonum > Polygonum maritimum. Next base: position 19,135,317 of record OZ002730.1, on the reverse strand, counting down.
GTCATTATATATTATCTAGCTTATATATCCTACATATGTATCTAACTATCTACATGTAAATTTATATTACTTTGACATTAAATGCCCTGTCCTGAGTTTCCTTTAATTAAATTGTATTATCTTTAATCTAATATGCTATTTTTATTATTAGTTTATACTATAATATTTATCGTTATTACTTTTTATACTATATATTATCCTAATAAATTTATTTAATTAAATTGTATTTTATTCAATCTAATATGATAGTATTAGTAGTAGACGTCTATTTCATTTGTATGAGTACATTTTTTTGTTTAAGGGGTACATTGTACGGTTACCATGTGCATGTAACTATATTAAACAAAACTATGTTATTATGATTGCCAAATTACAGTTTCATACTACTTTGTAAGGATTGTCAATACACTTGTAGTCCCTCGTTTTTTTTTTTATAAATCATACACGTGTGTTATGATTGTGCATGCATGTAACTATAATCTAATATCATGTATGATCTAGTGTTTGAATAACAATTTTATAATGCATGTCTGTCTCCTTATTAACGTTAAACATGCTAGGTTAAATCCATTTATTTGATGGAATACATGTTGCCCTAAGTCATTTTCGACCTATTATTTCATAAGTGAATAGGTGCTACGTATTTATGTTTTCACTTATGGATCACCAAGATTTCGTATGGTTTGAACTTGACATATTATATTCACAACACAACCTTGATGAATAACTTAATTATGTTATATTCCTAATTCATATGTTACGATTTTGTTATACATTTCATAATGGCTTAGGTTAAGGGTTTTAGGGTTAATTTAGTGTTTACGGTTTAGGGTTAGTTTGGGGTTTAGGGTTTTGAGTATCTATATTAAATGGATTCATGTTGGTTATAAACTTTAAACCCTAATCCAACACAATAATATAATATTGTTTCTTATAGAGTAATAAATAATTGCATTGAATCTCAATTTACTGTTGGATATTGATCGATTCCTTCAGATTCAAGCCAATCTTATTTTTTTTTCCTCTAACCTTATTTGTATTTGGAACATTATACTAATGAAGGAGTATGTATTTTTTGGTTGAAGATGGCTTGGAAGAAGTTTTTTTGGGGGTTGAAGATGGCTTGGAAGAAGTTTGATTTGCTTTAAAATAAATGAAAGATAATAAAAAAAACAAATGAAATAATTGACCTGACAAGCATTTATTAGCGTTGGGATGGTGATCATTGTAGAATATTTTGTTTTTTTTTGCGCACGAATGTTTTTTTATTCATCCTAAAACATGAAAAAAAGTTACTTTAGTACACACGGATTATAAATTATGGTTACGAATTACGTATTTTTCTAACATGTACGTACAAAATAAGTTGCAGATTATGGTTATGGATACATTATTTAATATCAATATTTTTACTTTTTATGTAAGAACAAATATTTAACATGCAATATAACATATTGTATGTTGAAATGGCTTTAACATTCGTAATTTGTAATTTTATGTCATTGTATGGAAGAGAAGATGTTTTATTTGCTTTGATAATACTTTGAAAATACAATGAGAAAAAAGTTGATTAAATTGGCCTGACAATCTTTAATTAGCGCTTAGATAAAAAAACAAATCTTTAATTAACACAGGTTTCCAACAGTGTAATCATAGCAGTGGAATGATTAACTTTTTGTTTCCAATGAAGGCAAATGTAGTTGGCCATTAAATAATATAAAACACAACGGATGTACCTTATGCAATATTGACCTTCTATAGTCCTAATATATAATTTCCTTATGTAATATATCTATGTACAACTACAAATGTTGTAGCCTTATTCTTAGTTGTAACCATATACGAATGGAGGAGTAATAATATATATACATATCGTAATCTTATTAATTACCATTTTCAAATTAATTATTCATTCAGCGTCGTATACAATAAGTTATTATATTTCCATTTAGACTTGTCATTAAGTCATATTTTCTTATAAGATATGGAAACATCTCTGTACAAATGTCAAGGGTGTATGGTTCGAGCTGATAATGTTCTAGTGATTAAACTGATATTACCATAATTTTTCACTACATTGCTTACAAGGATACCTCACCTAAAATATTACGTAACATATGTACATATGTTGTACATATGTTTCTATATGTTCTTTTTAATGTGTAACATTCCATATTTAAAACATACTTTAACATATAGGGTTTTACATTAGACAAGTATGGTTCAACTTATGGATCACCTACATTTCTTATGGTTTGAAATTGTCATATGTTATATACAAACCCTAAACTATTTGACATTACATAAGTGTAGAGGTCTTACACTCCTACGTATTTTGTTAAAACATATGGATCACATTAATTTGGGATGGGTTGCATATGTTATAATTAATCATTGATGAATAACTTATGTTATATTTCTAACTCATATGTTTACAACTTAGGGTTTATGGTTCAAGATGGATAGGGATTAGGGCTTAGGGTTTAGGGTTTACGGTTTAGGGTTAATGGATTAAGACGATTATACAATACTTTAGGAACAAGTACGTTTCAAGTTATACTGATATAATGATATTGTCACATTTCATCACTAGATTGCTTACTCTAAGGCATACCCTTATATATTACATAAAATATGTACATATGTTACGTGTCCTCATAAACGTGTATGCGCATATGTTGTAAATGGATTTATGTTGGTTGTAAACTCTAATCTCTAAAACGAAATAAAAAATACAATAATGTTTATAAATAATCCTGTTGCATTCAATCTCACTTTATTGTTGGGAAAGTCAAGCCGTGCATTGGCGGGACACATGCATTGGCGGGAGACACAATAAGCTTGCGCCTTCAATTTCTTCTAAAATACTCAAAGGCATTTCAAGTATTCATCAAATCAAACCTTCCGCATAAAATCTTCAAATTTTCACTTCTCTCTCAAGCCAAAAGTTCAAATTTTCAATTGCCTCTCAAGCCAAAAATCGATTCTTCAATCCCTTTTGTTTAATAGGCACGAACTTCTCTATCTTTGATTTCATTGAATCTGTAAATCCTCCCTGAGATAAATGCAGATAGGTTATTTGCTCTTGATTTTGCATGTTCCATATAGAGTTATTTTGCATGTTGCATGTTCCATATAGAAATTTGCTCTTGATTTTGCAATAACTTCCTCTTTTTTTTTTTATCGATGTTCTCATCGTTCCAATTTGTGTAGATATTGTTCGAGTTATTTAGAGGATGGATAATCAAGGATCATCATCAAGTACAAGATCGCCATTTAGACTAAGGAATGTGTATTGTAGATGTAATCCACCTACTAGAGCTTGAATTAGGATATCCGAGTCAACTAAAAACCCGAATCGATTGTTCTACAAATGTGACCATTGTAGGTTCTTCCAATGGTTCGATGGCTCAAACGGTATAGATGAGTCCCAACACTTTGGTGCCTCTCACAATGTTGGCGAGACACGTACTGGTTATCGAGATGATTTTGAAGTTCTTAAGAGTGATGTGAAGGAGCTAATCTCATGTGTGCATGGATTAAATGAAGAAGATCATGTAATCCATAGTGGACCCTTTTGTTTTTCAAGTTTCATTTTATCTAAGTCTAATGTTATATTATGTTATCCTATGATATTGCTTTACTATGTTTATCTCTAATTTTTACTTATTTCAATGTGTGTTATGAGACAGAAACGCTCTCTAAAAACATATGTCTCCCCTAAACCATATGCCCTATTTTCACTGACCCCATCTCTGAGCCCCAAATCAACCCTCAATCAAGCGGTGGCGGCGACAGTGGTGGCGGCGACGGAGGCAACAGTGGTGGTGGAGGAGGTGGTGGCCGCGGCGGCGGTGGTGGCGGATGCGATGGTGGCAGCGGTGGTGGTGGCAATAGTAGTGGTGGTGGTGGCGGCGGTAGTGGGGGCAACGGCGGTTATGGCAGTGACGACAATAGTGACGGTGGTGGTGACGACGACGGTGGTTGTGGTGGCGGTGGCGGTGGTTTACCGTCAATGTAATATCAATGATAGTATCGATGTAAGTGAATATGACTTTATTTTTTCAAAATATGATATTGTGGTTTCGAATTTTGAGGGTTGTGTTTTGATAACATAAAGGGATTTTCATTTTCACAACAGTTTTACCAAACAAGTCCTGTTTTATTTTTATGAGTTGAAAACCAAAAATCGGAAGCTCATATGGTTTTACCAAACGAACCCTTAACGAGTAGATCTTGTTTTGGGTTTTGACCAAATGTTTGGAATCAAGGTTTCATCGAGTGTAACTGCTTTAGTGGAACTTGATATTTACCTATTAACTTATTTCAATAAGAATTATTAAGATGATAAATAAACATTTAGTTTTTGCATAAACTATTAGCAATCCAATATAACATATAATAATATTATATTGTCCAAAATGTCAAATTGGTATTAAAAAGTGGCACATTTGGACACTTGGGTATTTAAAAAGCATGTTTGGACAAGTGGGTATTATAAAACACAAAATTGGACATTTTGGTATTATAAAAACAAAAATTGGAAATTTAAGTATTTTATCGATTGAAAAAATCGATTTTCATTAAAAAAATAATTTTTGTTGAAATTGATTATTTTGTTTGACTTTAAAAGTAATTAATTCTCAAATTTTCTGTAAAATTTCAATTTAAAAGGTTCAAATGAAGTTAGCAACATATTATTAACTAAAAAAATTGGAAAATTATTAAATAAATATCTATTCCATTTTGTATCTAAATAAATATATTTAATGAAATATGTTTTAATTTTTTTTGCTTAATAGTGAATCTGATGAACTTGTTATCTTTATTGACTTTATGTATGTACTAGCAGATGACCCGTACCTTGTACGGGGGTGTTATTTATTTATTTATTACTTTATGTAAGAATTTACTATAACAACTACAAATATTATCATATGTATATTATTTTAAAACGACGCTTATTTTTTGGATTATAAAATGACATAATTCTTGTATATCATCATATATAAATAAATTTTATTTATGTATTTACTTTTTATACATACATAAACATATATTTAAATATTTGAGGAAGAATGAAATCAGATAAGATGCATTATCACATTTTATTAACAATTGATACAAATCTTTTGGCATTTAAATTAAATGACGTAAACTAACTTATATAATAACATCAATAAGTTTAAATAAAACTTGGACTAATATATTATAATATTAAATATATAGGTAATATTTAATAAGTTAATTAGAAAAACCAAATTATCTCGCATATATATGTAATTGTTTTATGAAAAAATATTTAAATAGTAATCAATATGCAATATGCAATATTTGAAATGTAATGAAAATGTGAACAAATTATAATCTTAACTAAGAAATCTATCTTTTTTTTTTCTAAAGTGTAATGAATATGGAATATTAGTGATGTATTTGTTAAATATAACATATAATTTTTTATTGATATTTTAATATGATATGATAGTAAAAATGTATTTAATATATTATTTTAATAGAATGAATATTTGTCTTGAATATAGTGGTAGAATTTGCTACTATTGATGATTTAAAAAATACCATAACAAAATTACAAAAAATAATTTAAATTTAATATGGTATTCAATTAAATGGGTAAAATATTATGATTATGATTTATAGATTGTGAGGAAAAAAAATATTTTTGAAATAAAAGGTTAATGATAGATCTATCTATTAATTAATTAAATATGTATAATGGTAAGATAGAGATTTATACATTTGGATAGAATTATTAATTAAACAACACAAATGCTGATATAGAACTAATATTTTAATTAAGTATCTGTAAGATTATGATAAAATCAATATATAATAAGATAGATTTTAAAAAAATGAAGTGATGTGGCGCAATATGGTGGCGGAATTTGCTTCCGCTTTAGTATATAGTAATAGATTTGCAAATGAACAACATCAAATATATTATTTCCATGATAAATAATCAATACATATATTATAATTTATGATGATGTAATCGAATTATTATTTAAATCAAATTAAACTCTTAATTAAATGGAATTTTTATTTATAATTTCTTTTGATAAAAGGTTTAAATATTTGCGATTTTGATTTTTGCATTAAAGTTTTGAGTATACTTTTATTAACTATAAATAAAAAACACTAGGCTTAACCTAGAAGAACATTTTTAATTAATACACAAGTGTGTTTTGCATGCAAATTTGATTATTTTCTTGAAAATGTATCAAAATGACAAAATTTTTGCTTTGTTTATACTCAAACGTCCAATTTTTGATTTTATAATACCCATTTGTCCAAACATTTTTTTTAGATACCCAAGTGTCCAAAGGTGTCACTTTTTAAAAAATTATTTTTAACATCAAAATACAATGATAAACTTTACATTTACAAAAATGATGTGGAAAATGGTATACAAAAATAATATGACTAGACAAATTTAAGAAGCAACACATAATTTTAGATTAGGTGTCTCATTCTAAGAATGCCATTTATCATATATGAGGTGGTTTAATTCGGGATTGACATGCGCCTTTGTATACTCTAATTCAGGTGGCTTGATTTGAGGATGACATCTTTACTCATCATATGGTGTTATATGTATCTATAATATAAAGGAAGACAACATCTTGTAAGTTGTTAAGCGTGTGAATGTAAGAATAAAGACATACTTTATTTGAGATTTTTTATTATCATAGTCCATTTTTTAAATGTGAAATTAATGTTTACCAGATGTTCATTAGATGATAATTCTCAATTCTCATCCTCTACAAGCAAAGTGCTTGATATTGAAGAACAATTTCAGTACTCATTGTCCGAAATAGCACTTTTTAAACCATTAATTTTCATTCACAATTCTAAAAAGTTATGCAAGATCATAAGAGTTCAAATTTCAACAAATATGAAATTTTTTACCAATCGAAAAGAAAATACAAAATAAAAGATTAACAATACAATGTCTTCATATGATGGATTAGCATGAAATGCTATAATGCAAGTTTATACGCCATGTCCATCCCTCTCAATGAAATAATGTGGGGCCTTGTTGTATTTACCAAACCTAATCAAACCATGTATATATTTCCACGAAAAAAATGTACCGGCTAGAAAAAATACATAATCACATATTACGCTTACAATGTCTTCATAAGGCGGGCCCACATGAAACCTTATTATGCCTTATTATGTATGTTTCTACACTATCTTAATCTCCCTCAATAGAATAAATTAGGACCTAGATGTGTGCACCAAATCTGGGTAAAATATGTTGAATTTGTACCCTTAATAAATTTCGGAGGTTGAGTATCATGCTTATAATGAGTCACGTTGTACTTGCTTTAAATGTAGGCATTATAAATTTAAATAAATTACTAAGGCTTCTTTGAAATACTTCTCTTACAAACATTTTGCTTCAAAGGTAGCATACCTCACATAAGAACTATGAGTCTCAAGATCTGCACATGGAATAGTGAAATTGAACATATTACACTTAGTCCAGAGACTATCTTCCAAGACCCACACCGCACCCTTTGCACCAGAAGAAGAGACAACCATTAGACATAGTGTAGAGCCATGGTCGAGGAGGCCCAATGATTGTATCGGGGGTATAAGGCGACCGGCTAAATCAGAAGTTCAAAGGTAAAGAGTTGGAACCGAAAGAATCTTCATCTAAATCAAATGTCACTAACTCAATATAGGCCCCGATATTTTGTCCCTCTACAACAAAGTACAAGCATCCACCAAGGTTCACCACTTCACACTCATATCTCTCGTCAAATGCTCAGTCCGAACACCTGCTACCTTGCACTTTCGTCTTCCTCCAAGAATCAGAGGTCAAGTTGTAAACTGATATAGAGTCAAGCGAGCCGTCAACAAGAAGTGTCACATTAAGATGCTTGTAACCTTGTGATGCACTGAGCCCAAATCCAACATCATCCTTGCTAATCTCCTCTCCTATAGTAGGCCCTAGAGAAAGAATGGTATTTCCGTAGAGATGCGTTCCAAAGCAACAATCCACAACCACGATCCATCAGCACTCCATCTAACGAGCTGATCGATAACAGACCATTCGTCGTTCATAGGCCCAACAAAATCCAATACCTCATTTGTGGTGTAGGTTTGGCTGGACCGAACGATGACTCTTGATTCCTCAAAACACAATGCCTACGACCCATCGTTGTTTTGAAGATATTTGATTAGGTGCAACAAACAAAATGTCGGGCTATCAATCAATGGTTGAAAGGACGTAGAAACATCGCAGAAGCAGAGAAGCGATTTAGAACTCTTCGGGAAGGTAGGTCCGTCTAGCTACTTCAACTACAATATCAGTAGATGATCTGGTACATACAAGTCTTCTGTATATGAAAGTAATTCAACAACCTTAACAATATGTTAATGCAATATAGTACAACTGTAAGGGAAAACTATTTTGTACAAGAAGGCAATTCAGTAGAGTCAATGCAATATTATCAACCTGAGAAAAAATACTGTACAATTTTGTTTATCCATATGGAAATTTAGTAGACACTACTAAATTAAAAGGCTAAGGCAACGGTCAAAAACCGCTTCATTAGGTTAGAAAACCGCTCAATTAAGCCTAATGTAGCGGTTTTCGACCTAAGTAAATGAGAGTGACTCACCTCTGCTGAGAAATGAAAGATTGATTGCTTCAGTAAGGCCAAATATTGTCGAGCAGGAAGAATCATCATCGTCGAGTAGGAAGAATCGCCGTCGTCAAGCAGTAAGACGCAGAACAACAAAAGATGGTGACGAGGCTAAATATTGTCAAAAGGGACATGACAAGGTTTTCGTTGTCGTCGTCATCGATGTGCAAGTCAGCGGGTATTAGGCGAGTTCGAATAGAACTTTGTCTCTGGGCAGCCACCGCGGTCGCATCGGCCATTTCGCGGTCGCGGAATCGGGACAGAATCACTAGCGTCACTTTGGAGGCTGTTTTGACCCTCTTTGGCTTGAAATCGGACTTTGGTGCAAAAAGATGAATTGAAGCTCTTCGAGTTAGCTTTCTAATGGCACCAGATTCAGGTCAATCCGACCACTGTAGCTCCAAATATATCCCTTGCAATCAAGCGGTGTCGCGCAGATTGCTCAAAACGCCTTAAAACTCTTGATTCTTGCATTTTTGTGTCTTCGTCCTAGATATTACAATTACGCACAACTCCAACAAACACACTCAATATAGCCCTAAGATCTAAGAGTTAACCCATACAAATAGGGGGAATCACATTCCCCCATACTTAGATCTTGCTCGTCCTCGAGTAAGCTCAAACAAAATATGACAAGAAAGCACATCTAAGATCTCTGGAAATACAAGGGAAAACAAAAACACTCAGCTCATATCCCAAACCCAAAAATATAGAGAAATCATGAACATAAAACAATGAAGCTCAAACACACACCTCACATCATGATATAACACTCAAGCTCTAAAAAGTGTAGAGCAACCTAGGATCTACCCAAATCTAACATGTAAGCCCTAAAGTCCCCAAGCAAGAATGATCCTAAACACTCGAATTTTTCCGCTCAATTCTGCTTAGGCGTCCTTTCGGGTTTTCACCTAATCGCTCTTTTCATTTTTCTCAAGGGTGTGCTCACAAATACTCACAACTCTCATGAAACTCATATTACCCCAGCCTAATGCTTGTCCGGGTTACCTGCTTATTACCTGAGCCGCCCTTTCGGGGTTTCGACTCATCCCAGGATTTATATATGCCTTTTTTTCAATCTTTATATGGCTTGTTATACCTTTTTCTTTTTCTTTCGTCCTTTATTATGCAAAAAGGTTTGGTGGAAGTGCTCCATGAAAAGAAGAAAAATCAAAAAACTGAAGCAAATCACTAACTAAGCTAACTAGGATAAGCGAATGCGAGTACTCCCTCCCCCATACTTAAATCCTTCATTGTCCTCAATGAAGTAAAGAGAAAGGATAGAAGCAAGGAAGAAGGAAATCAGAAGAATCACAAACCATGAAGAGAGATGGAATGGAAGAACTCTTCAAAGGTGGTAGAAGAATGGATGAAAAGCAACCTTGAAATCCCGTTCTGAAGGCATACCGCGGGCGTGGTCACGGAAACACGGCAGAGAGCAAAAGTCAGTGGCTGGTGAACCACCGCGGTCGCGGATGATGTGGCGCGGTCACGGTACTCTTGTAGGGATGAGGTCTTGTCTTTGTCTCGAACAACGTGATGTGTAAACAATCTTCGTATCTTGGCTCGTCTTTTGAAAGATGAACAAATACTTGTATTCGAACCGTGGAGAAGAGAACTCTTAGGGGAACAAAGCTCCCTCATACTTAGGCTTTTACACATAGCCAGAAGAATGGAATTACAACGGTGGATGGAAAGAAAAGAAATAGAAGGTGGAAAGATAGAAGACGGAAAAGAATGGATATATATATAGATGGAAGATATAGAGATAGAATGAGACCAAAAAGTCCTCTTGTTTTTTTTTTTTTGTTTTTTTAGTTATTTTTTAAACCAACTGCATGAAACCGCGTCCGCGGTACACTTGTTCATCGGGATTGTTTCTGGTGCTCCACCGCGGTCGCGGTATGGCTGGCGCGAGCGCGGTTTTGCACCAGAATGTCCTTTCGGACCTAGTACCTGCACGTTAGCCCGAAAACGAGAATAAACCTAAACTAGGAATGGAAAAACAATCTATCTAATCCTTGGGTTAACGTCAATGGCTCGACGCCTTCATGATCGGACATTGTCAATGCCCTGAGCATCAAATCAAAGTCTTGCACAGCTATCTTACAACAGGACAAATAAAATGTTGACAAAGTAACAAGAAATAAGAAATAGTTCAAACTCCTTTTTAACCTATCAAACATGCTTGAGCAATTAGGGTGGGATTTTCTAGAGTGAAACCAATTAGGTGATTTATGTGATTTTTCAAAGTATTCAGCAAAGCATGCAGATCTCCTACTTGAGTTATCACTATCATGAGATAAAATATAGAAGAACTCATCACCTACCCTAGCATGCTCAAAGATAGAATCCTTAACAAAAGATTGACATGTAAGAACAAAATCAGGATCAAAAGAGAGAGAAGAAGTGGAGTAAAGGATATAGGGATCGTCAAGGCTGACCTTAGGAATCTTCATGGAAAGGGATATGAAAGTTTCTGACGGTGAAGAAGAAATCTCCAAAACAACATCTGGCTCCTTCGATGAGTCATCTGGCTTGTCGTTGTCACTCCAAGGGTCACCATACTGAAAGAAATACTCCTCTTTTGTCATCACATATCGTTCCTCCTCAGACTCAAGATCAAAAGCTTGATCTATCAACATCGGGGGTGAAACCTCCAATGCAACATCTCGAACCTCCTCTAGCTCCAAACCATCCAGGAATTCACTAAATGTTGCCCAATCCTCTTTTTCTGTCGTCCCGTTATCCTGAGTAGACTCCTTCTGCCTTATTGGAACAAGCCTGGGGATCCCCTTAGGCATTGAAATAGGGTAATCGAGCTTTATAACCGGGCCCGGAACATCATCGGTGAAGACAGGATCGTGGTTGAGAACCGGCGGCCAACCTCCTTGGGGGCCGCGGGCGCGGTTTGTGGGCCGCTGTCGCGGTTTTACTTTAGTGGGAGCTCCTCTGTTTCTGCATCAGAACCGCCGGCGCGGTCGCGGTTCTTGGTCAGAAAGCGTTTCTTCCTTCAGCTCGTCCTGCAGCAACCGACTCTCCTTACTCATGTTGCGGAGAAAATCCCATTGTTCCTCACGTCCTAAGTAGAAAAAACTTATCGTACTCCTGCACGTTGCCTCACGCTTCGTCTCCAATGTCATCTTACGATGGATTTCTTGGCTAAGATCATATGCACAGACATAGACTCCACGAGTAATTAGGTCAGTTGCCTCATCTCAAACTCTCTCGAAATAGTCACAAAATGGTTCACCCTGAAACTGCTTAAACTCATTGAAAGGCATCAGAATATACAAGTGTGGACAATAAGATAGGTCCACATAAAGTCAATAAAAATATTAATACTAGAAAGAAACCTAAGTTCCCCGGCAACGGCGCCAAAATTTGACTCGGCTAAAGTCGTCGTGCCAAGATCAAAGATAAATAACCCAAACTACAAACTAGTATAGCATGCAAGTACGGGGTCGAACCCAATAGAACTATGGCTTCTAGTATCAATATAACTATCAACTAAGGATAAGGGGGGATTTAAAGTGAAGGATCTAAACTAAACTAAACTAAGAAACAACTAACAAGCTAACTAACAAATAATCAAATAAGGGAAGTAAGTTCATTCAAAAGATCCACTCATGAAATAATCACTCGATCATAGGTTCATCCATTGACTTCATTCACACCTATGGTTCATTCCTATCCTGATCATTAACAATCGTAAGTCCACGATCCAAGCAATTCTATAAACCTAGTCAAGGACGCTTAACCTAGAATTAGCATAGAGAACAAGGATATGCAAGATATAATATCAAACAATCAAGCTACGAGTCAGTTGTAAGATAAAGCAATCAATTCTCTTTTTTAATCCTAATCCACGGTCCTAGAATCAAGTTGTCTTCTAGAAAACAGATGTTCACATAGACAATGAAACAAATCAATTCAGACTATAGAACAATGATAATTCAACAAGTTGGCCAAGCTCAAAGAATCATGTAAAGCTCATGGAATTAAGCACAAAGAGAAGAGATATTAACCAAATCATAGAAATCAATTACCAAAATCTCACGAGTTCATACATCAGAGCTTCTCCCTTGAACAAACCCAAGGAGACTAGCTCTCTGATAGACACATATTAGGTAGTGTTTTAGGACATGTTTAGTTAGGATTTTAATGGTTTTTGGTATAGTTTTAGTTAGTTTTGCTAGTTTTGTTAGTTTGTAGAAAGATTCGGATATCTACACTTTGTTGTGGTTTTTAATTGTAGATGTGAAGAAAATAAGTGGAGAGGAGGTGAAGCCAAAGCATTGGAGAAAGCAAGAAGAGAGCCAAGCTATGAGATTAGCCCAAGAGGTGATGGGAAAAGCATACTTGGGTCCGGACTATGTATTGGAGTTGTTGTTTCGACACCTCCTGCTTGTAAGGGCTGGATCTGGAGCTATGGTGGTCGGATCGAGCTGATTTTGGTGTCATTGGAAAGGTAACTCGAAGAGCTACAATTCATCTTTTTACTCCGAGTCCAAATTCCAACTCGAAGTGGGTCAAAATAGCCTCTAAAGTGTCGCCTGACGACCAGTGTTGAAAACGCGGGCAACGCTTCAGAAGCGCGCCCGCGCTTCTGTGACATAGGGCGCGTTTCGGCAACTGAGCCTCTGGCGTGAAAGTGCGGGCATGGCTTCGGAAGCGCGACCGAGTTTTCATGGGTATACCCGCGCTTTCACCCGCGTGTCCGGAAAGTGATATTTTTGTATGGGCTTGGGCTTTTGGGTTGAAACTTGTTTTGGATAATATTTTTAGAAACCTCTTAGATATATTTTTGGATATTAGTTTCTAGGTTTATTATCTCATAATTCTTGACTTTGAGGATTATTGTTGGAGCTTGAGAAGAACAAGAACCCTATGGGAAACCTTTGTAAGCTTTTCAATGTCTTTCAATAACTAAACCTCTTTTGCTTGACTAGTTAATTGAAATTGTGAACGAAGTATTATTGTGAGATTTGATTGTTCTTAATTTCCCTTGACTAGATTGTTTTCTCTATGCTTAATTGAATAAATTTGATCTAGGGTTTTATTAGCTTGATCACCTAATATGATTTCTAGGTTGGATTACAACTAGATCTTTCTAATTACCGATCGGTGTTAATTAGATCATAAGTAGAACCTTTAATCAACCTAGGACTGGTAGGACTAGTTGATTAGAGAAGAGAATTCAATCGCATGTTATTTGGATGTCTGGTTGCTTTGAATGCATGTTTCTATTGATACTTGAATCTTAATGCTGTTGTCAAATTGAATCTAGGAGGTCTCTTAGGTTATTTGATAATTAGGGTTGTTAGTACCGGTCGGGCTAATAACTAGAATTGAAGTAGGATAATAATTCCATGAAGTTGGGTTATTAGCATTCCGCAGTAGATTAGTCAAGGTAAAAAGAGAATTTTGATAATCAATGATCAATAATCGAATTCGCAATGGATATTAACTAGTTGAGCATACTTTTCCCATATTTTACATCTCATCTTTGTTTTGCAATCCTTAGTTAGTTTAGTTATTAGATTCATATTCAAAACCCCCCCTTTTTACTCTGAGTAGCGTAACAATAAACACTGAAACCTGAGTCTCTATGGGATCGACCCTTACTTCCCTACTACATTAGTTGGGTTGTTTGGATTATTTTGATAGGTATTAAGGCGACTAAAATACCTCTATCAAATTGGCGCCGTTGCCGGGGACTCGGTTGTTTTCTTGTGTTTATTGTTTTGTTACTCTTATGTGGACCTAGCTTAGGGTCCACACCTGTGCTACTAATCTATGGCTTTGTTCGAATGTAAACAGTTTCAGGATGAGCAATTTCATTGGTACTTCGTTAGATTCCAAGATTATATGGATGGACTTGGTGCTCAGGGACTTCATATTGATATTGGAAGCTTTTGCATGGGCATTATTGAGGGTATGAATCATGAAACTCTTGAGTTGGCTGAATACATGAGCAATGGACGAATTCTATGTATGGAACCTATGGAGTGTTGGGATTTTCTTTGTTATATGGGCCGTCAGTGTTTGTTGGTCGGATCATCTTCATCAATACTCCAACTTGATGAGGCTTGTGACGTTTCAAGAGCCCCTGAATTAAATACTCAAATGCATGTGGAGGAGCAATTCCCTAGACATGAGTTAGGTCAAGATGGTGACTTTGATGTTCCATGTGATGCTACTCATCTCGAGGAGACCATAGATGAGCCTTGTGGAGTTTATATTGCTAAAGAAGAGGCCACCGAACTCAATGAGCCGATTGCATTCCTTCCTATCGCTTATTCATTCGAAGAACCAAGTTTGCAGCATGATGAAAATTCTAGGGATTTCTTTGAGTTCATCTTGATTGAAAGTGGTATTTCTGGTAAGAGCTTTGATTCATTTCCTACATATATTGAAAAGCCACCACTTGATTCGCATTGGTTCGAGCATATGCCATCTTATGAAAATTGGGCTCATTGGTTTGATAAGTTGAAACGGTGTTTGACTGACATGTTATTTAAACTCAACTTATTCTTGTGTTATTTATGTTTCATTAAGATGAGCTCGCAGGTATTTGATAGGTTGTTAAGGGCATTGACAATGTCTGATCCTATGAGCAGCGGACCGTCAAGCTAACGACGTTAATGAAGCGCTTCTTAGGAGGCAGCCCAAGTGATTAGGATAGTTGTTTTTGATTCTTAGTATTAGTTTAGTATAGTTTTTTTTTTTTTGTTTTTTGTTTTGTTTTGTTTCTAGTTAGCCCGGCGTACAGGTCTCATAACTCGGGTTGCACATATCATAGCTCGGCCGCCGAGTGCTTCCCACCACCGCCTCAAGATCCGGATTACTCGACAACTTGGTTAGTTTTTCTTTTCTCTTTACTTTTACTTTACATTGGGAACAATGTAAAATTTAAGCATGGGGAAGGGATTGCTTGCTTAGTCTTAGATTGCATTCATATAGTTGCATTTGCATGTTTAAATTATAGTTTTGCATCGATTAAAATTGAAAAAAAAAATGAAAAAAAATCAATCAAAAATCACAAAAAAAAATTGAAAAATTGAAAAAATCACAAAAATATTGCATTTTAGGATCCAAATTTCCCTACTTGACCATTAGTCTCTCTAAGTTAAGAGTATTATCTAACCCATGACTTGCTTGTTGGTTGAAGTTTCTTTGAATTGAAGCATGATTCTTTGAGTTATTAATCTTGATTATAGGATTGAGCATGCATAAGAAGTTGAAATTTTGGATTGTTTATGAAGTTCTAGACATATATACCTTGTGAGATTATTTTGAGCCTTTTATTGCATATTTGCATATCTTTCTTGAGTGTATCGCTTTGATTGCTAGCTCTAGAACTTGCGTTTAGATATCTTTTTCAAGGCTACATTACATGATTTGAATGCATGACATTAAAATGATTGAGGCATGTTCATTAGCTCATATTATCCTTATCTACCTTGCATTATTCCTTGTTTTGATAACCCCTATTTTTGAGCCTATTAGCCTTATTTTGTAGCTCCACAAAAATAACTCCTAGCCTTGATAAGCTTGACCTATCCGGGAATTAGGATTTTAGCTAGAGTTGTACTTTGTGGTATTATGGGGATGGTTTGAAAAGAGAGAAAAGAAAGAATGTTGAGTTTGAAAAGAAAGAAAAAGATAAGGAGTTGAAAGAGGGAAAAAATATGTCTCTTATGAAAAGAAAGAAAAATATGAGAAAAATAGTGAGCAAAAGTGTTAAAAGAAAAGTGATGAGAAAGAGGTGAATAAGTGGTGGAATTATGAAGTTAATAGTGGTTTTTTGTAATTTGGGTTTTTGCGCGTTCTAGTTCCCGGATTTTTAGCACCACATGACCAAATATTTCCCTACCTACTTGTTTATACCTTGGCCCCATTACAACCCTTAAAAGTCCTCATGATTTTTGTTGTGTGTTTAATCATTCGTAGTGGAGATTTAGAACACTAATGCAAGCTTATGGTAGTCTAGCTTTCAAAGTTGATTTCGAGCGAAACACATATCCCTTAAACACTTGAGTGAAGAGTGTAAAACACATTACCTTGGTGAGGTCTAGAATGGATGAATGATTTGATTTTGAAAGCTTCTATTCCATGTATGCAATGATGTCTTGGTCAAGGTTTAGCTTATTTGATGAAAATGTGGATTGATGAGATGGATGCTTGACTTGCTAGTTGTGGTGTGACTTTGATTTTATTTCTTGCTTGAGGACAAGCAAGGTTCAAGCATGGGGGAATTTGATAGACACATATTAGGTAGTGTTTTAGCACATGTTTAGTTAGGATTTTAATGGTTTTTGGTATAGTTTTAGTTAGTTTTGCTAGTTTTGTTAGTTTGTAGAAAGATTCGGATATCTACACTTTGTTGTGGTTTTTAATTGTAGATGTGAAGACAATAAGTGGAGAGGAGGTGAAGCCAAAGCATTGGAGAAAGCAAGAAGAGAGCCAAGCTATGAGATTAGCCCAAGAGGTGATGGGAAAAGCACACTTGGGTCCGGACTATGTATTGGAGTTGTTGTTTCGACACCTCTTGCTTGTAAGGGCTGGATCTGGAGCTATGGTGGTCGGATCGAGCTGATTTTGGTGTCATTGGAAAGGTAACTCGAAAAGCTACAATTCATCTTTTTACTTCGAGTCCAAATTCCAACTCGAAGTAGGTCAAACCAGCCTCTAAAGTGTCGCTTGACGACCAGTGTTGAAAACGCGGGCAAGGCTTCAGAAGCGCGCCCGCGCTTCTGTGACATAGGGCGCGTTTCGGCAACTGAGCCTCTGGCGTGAAAGCGCGGGCATGGCTTCGGAAGCGCGACCAAGTTTTCATGGGTATACCCGCGCTTTCACCCGCGTGTCCGGAAAGTGATATTTTTGTATGGGCTTGGGCTTTTGGGTTGAAACTTGTTTTGGATAATATTTTTAGAAACCTCTTAAATATATTTTTGGATATTAGTTTCTAGGTTTATTATCTCATAATTCTTGACTTTGAGGATTATTGTTGGAGCTTGAGAAGAACAAGAACCCTATGGGAAACCTTTGTAAGCTTTTCAATGTCTTTCAATAACTAAACCTCTTTTGCTTGACTAGTTAATTGAAATTGTGAACGAAGTATTATTGTGAGATTTGATTGTTCTTAATTTCCCTTGACTAGATTGTTTTCTCTATGCTTAATTGAATAAATTTGATCTAGGGTTTTATTAGCTTGATCACCTAATATGATTTCTAGGTTGGATTACAACTAGATCTTTCTAATTACCGGTCGGTGTTAATTACATCATAAGTAGAACCTTTAATCAACCTAGGACTGGTAGGACTAGTTGATTAGAGAAGAGAATTCAATCGCATGTTATTTGGATGTCTGGTTGCTCTGAATGCATGTTTCTATTGATACTTGAATCTTAATGCTGTTGTCAAATTGAATCTAGGAGGTCTCTTAGGTTATTTGATAATTAGGGTTGTTAGTACCGGTCGGGCTAATAACTAGAATTGAAGTAGGATAATAATTCCATGAAGTTGGGTTATTAGCATTCCGCAGTAGATTAGTCAAGGTAAAAAGAGAATTTTGATAATCAATGATCAATAATCGAATTCGCAATGGATATTAACTAGTTGAGCATACTTCTCCCATATTTTACATCTCATCTTTGTTTTGCATTCCTTAGTTAGTTTAGTTATTAGATTCATATTCAAAACCCCCCTTTTTACTCTGAGTAGCGTAACAATAAATACTGAAACCTGAGTCTCTGTGGGATCGACCCTTACTTCCCTACTACATTAGTTGGGTTGTTTGGATTATTTTGATAGGTATTAAGGCGACTAAAATACCTCTATCACTCTCCATAACTAAACTAAAAACCTAAAAGAGAAGAATTGAATTGTGAATTGGAATAATGGATACCTAAAACCTAAGGAGGCTCCTCCTTATATAGATGATAGAGCATATAGGTTGTAGTATTTAGGACATGTTTTGATTAGTTTTTCATGCATTTTTAGGTAGATTTTCCCTTATTTTGTAGTTTAGCTCTAGTGTTGGAAGTTTTGGAATCTACACTCTTTTGGTTGATATTTGCAGATATGTTGATCGAGTGCCGGATTCATGGTGATGGTGGACTTGGAAGTGAGCTTGAAGGTGCCAAAGAAGTGTGCAAGGATGAAGGCTAAAGAAAAAATCAAGTGCCAAAGTTATTGGAAGTCTCGTTGGAAAAGGGCAGAAACTCGGGCAAGGAACCGAAAGAGCGCCCGCGCTTCAGTGACACAGGCCGTGTTTCGACTACAGAACTTCTGGCGTGAAAACTCGGGCACAACCACAAAAGCGCGCCCGTGTTTCCACGGTTATGGCCGCGCTTTCACCCGCGTCAGCGAGAAGTGTATTTTTGTATGGGCTTGGGCTTTTGGGTTGAAACTTGTTTTGGATAATATTTTTAGAAACCTCTTAGATATATTTTTGGATATTAGTTTCTAGGTTTATTATCTCATAACTCTTGACTTAAGGATTGTTGTTGGAGCTTGAGAAGAACAAGAAATCATTTGGAAGAATTGTAAGCTTTTCAATGTCTTTGAACAACTAAACCTCTTTTGCTTAACTAGTTAATTGAAGTTGTGAATTAAGAATTATTGTGAGATTTGATTGTTCTTAATTTCCTTGACTAGATTGGTTTCTCTATGCTTAATTGAATAAGTTTGATTTAGGATTTTGTTAGATTGGCCATCTAATTGAATCTCTAGGTTGAATTACAACTAGATCTTCCTAATTACCGGTCGGTGTTAATTAGATCATAAGTAGAACCTTTAATCAATCTAGGACTGGTAGGACTAGTTGATTAGAGAAGAGATTTCAATCGCATGTTATTTGGATGTCTGGTTGCTCTGAATGCATGTTTCTATTGATGCTTGAATCTTAATGTTGTTGTCAAGTTGAATCTAGGAGGTCTCTTAGGTTATTTGATAATTAGGGTTGTTAGTACCGGTCGGGCTAATAGCTAGAATTGAAGTAGGATTAATAATTCCATGAAGTTGGGTTATTAGCATTCCGCAGTAGATTAGTCAAGGTAAAAAGAGAATTTTGATAATCAATGATCAATAATCGAATTCACAATGGATATTAACTGGTCAGCATATTTCTCTCATATTTGATAAATCAATCTTAGTTTTGCATGTTCAATTTATTAGCTAGTAGAATAACACTCAAAAACCCCCCGTTTTACATTCATTCGAGTATTCAAATTCAATACACAAAAACACAAGTCTCTGTGGGATCGACCCTTGCTTCCCTACTACATTAGTTGGGTTGTTTGGTTTACTTTGATAGGTATTAAAGGCGACTAAAATACCTCTATCAATAGACCCAGGGAACATGCTCCCCTAATCTAATTAGGAAAGGAGAAAAGATAGAAAAGGAAAGAGGAAAGATAAGAAGATAGAAAAGAAGATAGATCTTCGGCCCGTCTCGGATCCGGCATCATCGCGATCACGTCGTCTCCACCGCGCCCGCACTTTCGCAGCAGAATAGAACTTCGTCTTTGGGCAGCCACCGCGGTCGCGTAGGCCAATCTGTGGTCGCGGAATCGGGATAGAATCACTAGCGTCACTTCGGAGGCTGTTTTGACCCTCTTCGGCTTGAAATCGGACTTTGGTGCAAAACGATGAATTGAAGCTCTTCGAGTTAGCTTTCCAATGGCACCGGAATCAGGTCAATCCAACCACTGTAGCTCCAGATATATCCCTTGCAATCAAGCGGTGTCGTGTAGACAGCTCAAAACGCCTTAAAACTCATGATCTTGCATTCTTGTGTCTTCGGCCTAGATATTACAATTACGCACAACTCTAACCTAAACACACTCAATATAGCCGTAAAATCTAAGAGTTAACCCAAACAAAATAGAGCGAATCACGTAACTTATCCTCTAAGCTGGACACCCCCACTCTGCTTCTGATCACTTCTTTTTTGATTCCGTCCAAGACAGTGTGCCCACTCATCCACCTCAACATCCTCATCTCAGCTACCAATAACCTCTGTTCCTGCGCCTTTGCGGTAGCCCAACACTCCGCCCCATAGAGCACAGCTGGTCTAATCACTGTCCTAAAGAACTTCCCTTTCAGTTTCAAAGGTACCTTCTTATCGCACAGAACCCTTGACGCTACCCTCCACTTATGCCAGCCTCTCTGGATCCGATGCGTAATGTCCTCATCGATACAATCGTTACTCTACAAGACCAGTCTTAAATACCTAAAGCTCTCTTTCTTTACTACAACTTCACCTCCCAACAGAACGTCTTCACTTGGGTCTACCTCCTCGCCGAACTTAAACTCTATATATTCTGTCTTGGACCTACTCAATTTGAATCCCTTAGACTCCAATCTGTCCCTCCAAACTTCAAGCTTGCTGTTGACCCTAACTCTGGATTCAAGGCCTTGGGAAGCAAGGTGTCCCCATAAGTGCTGAGAAGGTCCTTGGGATCCATTTTCTTGGCAGAGGGGGATGGAGAATCTTTGCCTCTTTTTCGCTTTGGCGTAGGAGATCTCTTAACGTTAGAGCTGGGTGAAGGAGACGCAAGAAGTTTGGGGCCGTCGGACCTCAATCGGCGTACCATCGCCGCGACAGAAGTATCCACACCAACGCCTGAAAAATCCAAGAAAGGGAAGAATAAATGTAAAACAAAGCTGAAGAGATAATCACATAAAGAACAAAGAAAAGGATGAACTCCTAATCTGATGTCTTCGTGGAGGAGCTTGCCAATTTGCCATATCTGAAGAAGGAGGGCTAACTTCCGTCTCGGTATCTTCCTCGTCGGATTTTGGAGATTCTTCATCCTCAGCACTACCCTCTGGATTAGGACGAATCTTTCTGGGTCTGCGCTTCTCAGCCTTGATCCTCAACAAGCGATGACAAACACCCGTATTCGTACACTTGGAGTTAATCCCTACTAGCACTACACAAGTCAAAGCATGGAAACAGAATGTCAAAGCACTAAAATGAGACAACAAGAAATTCAGAAAAATACAACAGAATAAGGCAAGCACAAAGGAAGATCAGACCGCCTTACAAGATGTGTTCCATCCATCTCGAAAGACATCTTTCACTTCCTCCCCAAGATCGCCTAAGGACTCTCTATCAACGAAACAGAAACGGGATTGCCAATGCCAAGATGGCATTTTTAGCTTAGGAATGATAGGGTTTTTGGTATCTCTGACATGTAAGGTAATACGGCCTACCCTCTGAGGGACGATCTTCTACGTCAACAAGAGCTCACCCATGGTCATCGTCAACCCCCATTTCGCGGTAAGCTCATCAATACGGGTGAGCGTGCGCCAGGTAGTCGGGAGGATTTGGCAAGGAGAGACTTTTAAGGTTTTTATGAAATCTTGAATGAAGGGAAAAAAAAAGGGGAATTTCAAGCCTAAAGTGAACGGATAGTCGATGAAACAGATCCACCCCGGCCGAAGCCAATCGATATATTCGACAGTCGGGGTGTGGTAGCGGGTTCCCTCTGGAAAACAACCAAAGGAGATCCAGTCAGCGACCTCCTTCGGCGACATTTCGCAGCGGTAGAGCCTTGGGAGCCCAGAGCTAGGGAAGAAGTGAAGGGAGAACGATTGGCCATGAAGAACGAAGGAAGTGAAACTGAACAAGAAGAAGAAAGAAATATTACTTGAGAAGCCAAAAGCAAAATTGGAAAAAGAAAGAGAGTGAAGGTGAAATGATGGCTGAGGGCTTCTTAGGTCATTAAGAGGAGAGTTGTAGAGGCGAATCCCGGTTTCGAAGGCATCGCCAACGTCCCGTCAACTTAAATGCAAATTTCAAAATTTAAAATTTAAAATTTGAACATTTAGGGGTATTGTTGGACCCAGATTTTAGTCAAGCACGCGTCAGCTCATCTTCTGGAAGACCCAAACGCTTTGCAGCTATGGGGTTCGGTAGAATTTGTTAGAGCTTAGTTGGAGCGAGATCATGTTCAAGATTCGATTGATATAAGATATAATCCTTATGAGATTTTATTAGTTTTAGATAGATTTTTACGAGGATTTGTTAGTTAAAGATAGAGTAATATCTTCAATTGGATCGATCGCGCCCTAAGGAGCTATATAAGCCGAATGTAATCCTTAGGGGCTCTCGCTTGATTCATTGGCATACATTCACACGATTTCTACATCAATACAAACACAATTTCATTCATATTCTTCTCGGTTTACTTGGTCAAGGCCCGATTTAGGCCAAAGTTCTTCCTTGGGTAAATTTTGGCGCAAACACATATCATTTTAAAACTGTGTTAAGTTGCTTATTCTTTAGTGAAAATTATCTACATTACTCTTTTATATCGTGGAATAGAAATCTTCACAAGAATTCACGCCACGTGGCAAAATATAATAAAATAATGCATTTGATTTTCTTAATTAGACTCCATAAAAAATTTATAAAACATATAATTTTTATTTAGATTCCATTAATATTATTATAATGAAAATACATTATCTATACAAAAATATCTATATTTTTTAAATTCTTTGTTTTATAGGTGAACTTTATAGATAAAATCATTTTTATTATAATATTTGTAATAGATTTATTGATATTACCGTACATGGAGTAAAACTAGTTTGCTTCATAAAATAGTTGCTTTTAATGTAGTAGTATATTATACAGTGTACTTTTTTATCAAGTGGACACTAATACTTTTAAGGGAAATTCCGGATAGTGCCCCTGAGTTTTGGGCTTTTCCGGATGGTGCCCACAAAAAAAAGTTATTCCGCCATATACCCCCGAGTTTTCGAAAAATTCCGCACCGTGCCCTGACTTCCGAAATCTAACAATTTTAAGCTCCTTCCGTCAGCCCATTATTAAAACAATAGGAAAATTAAATTTTAAAAGTAAAAAAAGAAGGGAAAGCGAAGTAATATCGCGTTTTTGGGGTTGGGGTTCAGTCTCCCACAAACACGAGAAGGAGGGCAACGGCGAGCGAAGGGCGGCTCGGAGGAAGGGCGGGCTGCGGACGACGAACAGTTCGGGAAGGAGGCGACTCGGGAGGAAGGAGGGCGGAGGCCTACGGACGGCGGCGACTCGGAGGTCCGTAGGTGGGCGGAGGCCTGCGAACTTTTCACCTTGCTCGCTTTGAACGCCGAGATCCGTAGGTCCAAGGCTCGCTTGCTCGAGGAGGTTCCCAAATTAAAGAGATTGGCTCAGAAAAGGGTGCGATCATCTCACTTTTCACCTTGATCTCGTTTGCACCTGTACAATTTGAGGTTTTCCTGCCAATTGTTGTTCTTCTTTCTGTTTTTGTTGAGTTTAGGAGGAATTGGATCTGTAATGTAGGTCAGGCTTAGGTCCCTGCTTGCCATTCTTAAATTGTGGCGGTATGCTTGTTGTGAAGATTTAGGTTAGAGGCAATACACATCTGTTTGTGTCTCTTGCTAATTTAAATTGGAACCTGGTTTTGCCGATTAGAGGTAGCGCTTCCATGTCTTATATTGCCTGTCAGCCATCCAAAAATGGCTATTCTTTAATTCAGTGTATTTCTGCTTTAAGATGGAGCAAAGGATTTCGGGGTTTTGCTTTCTTCTGTTTGAACAATTGATCCTTTAACATCATAGGAATGGCGATTCCATATATTTTGGATGCAGATTTAGTGTGATATTTCTGATTACTTTCATCTTGGCAACTAAGTTTGAACTCTGATTTATTGAAGAATCATGTTTACCTGAAATTTGAAGACAACATATGGAGTCTCGTGGTTCCTCGTCAACATCATCGACAACCTTTAGAGCAAGAAATCAGAATTGTAGATGTCGACCACCACAAAGAGCTTCGATTAAGATTTCAGAGTCAATGTAAAATCCTAATAGATTTCAGAATTGTAGATGTCGATCACCTTCTTGTAATTGGCGAAATAATCATCTCCTTGTAATTGTGTTTTCTTTATTACCGTGTCCCTTGTTTAGGTCCATTATCCTCATCCTATGGAAGTAAAGTTGATGTTGTAGGTCCAACCTGTGTGTTGGCAAGTGTAAATTTCATGTTGTAAGCAGTTAAAATGTTGTTCCTGTTACAATTGCTCTTAGATTCTGCTTTTAGCATTGACCTTTATGATAAGGCTCTAACTGTGTTGGGTTAGGTCAGTTCATTGGTAATTTAAGTATTAGTTTGAAACAGAAAAGGGCAGTATGTACAAAACTTACTAAATTAACTGATCTTCTACACAAATATTACAATTTCACAGCTGTTCATATGACAATTTCACAGTTATTCATATGAGATTACTTGAATCTCCACAAGAGCATTGCCCAGAAATAAATCTATGAAGCTTGCTATCATGAATTACTATCTCCCTATCACTCGTCTTGGAGACTAGCTTAATAAATTCATGACAATCGCCACATATACTCGTACTCTTGACAACTCTAAGCACAGCTTTGCTCGGCGTATGCAATAACCCGAATGCAACTGCCAATTTTTCACTGTGATGAACTGAAGACACTGCGTCTTCTTCTTCACTAGCCAGTCGGGTTCTCAACTTTATAGCACAAACCCTTCACTTCTTGAATCAAGCTCTCTAACCCAGATTGATGAACTTGATCACCGGTCTTAAACCAGTAAGCGCGATCTTTCATGCTAATCCAACTCCAATCCTGCAACTTCCCAACTTTCTCTTCTTTCATTACCTTTCTGATTCTTGAAACATCTTGCCATTTCCTTGAAGAGAGGTATAAATTCAAGATCATCACGTAAGTGGCAAAGTCTTTTGGCTTGAGCTTCAGCAACTCCTCAGCTGCATAAAAACCCAGTTCTGTTCACACCCCATACTCTTTATGAAAAGACACCAAGTTTCCTCAAACTATTATCAATTGAAGATTAAAATCAGCTAAAGAACACTCTCAATAGCCTTAATTTCAACAAATTAAAGCTCAATTGCAAACAAAACCCTAATCGAGCATAGCCACTTATCTGACCACCTCTCCAGCCCGTAGCCCACCCGCGTCCACCATCCCGCAGCCCACCTCCGCCAGACCGCAGCAGCCCCGACCACCGTTGCCGCAGGCCCGCAGCCTCCGCAGCCCCGACCACCGCCGCCGCAGGCCCGCAGCCTCCGCAGCCCCGACCACCGCCGCCGCAGGCCCGCAGCCTCCGCAGCCCCGACCACCGCCGCAATCCGCTAGGCCAGCCCCGACCATTCTCTCGCCTCCAGCCCACCGCGTCCAACCCGCCTCTTGCTCGACGCCGGAATCCGCCGCTGTCGATAGTCCCAGCCGTCGATGGAAGCCCCGCAGCCCAAGTCGCTCGACCTCTTCGCTCGTTCTTCTTTCTTCGCTCTCTCCAGCGTCCAGCCTGCGTTCTTTTTCTTTTGTTGTTATTTTTACTTTCACTTATTTGTTATATTTGCAGGGAGTTAACGGTGGTTTTGAGATAAATGAAGAGAAGGGGCACGGTGCGGAATTTTTCGAAACCTCGGGGGTATATGGCGGAATAACTTTTTTTTGTGGGCACCATCCGGAAAAGCCCAAAACTCAGGGGCACCATCCGGAATTTCCCTACTTTTAATTGTTCTATTAAGTACTCATATGTGTACTTTTTTGTCAAGTGGACACTAATACTTTTAATTGTTCTATTAAGTACTCATATTTAATGTCATACGTCCTATTGAACACAAACAACCCTAAAATCCTTCTATTGAACACAAACAACCCTAAAATCTTTGGTGTGAAGTTCAACCGCATTGATGTGTACATATATTATGCCACGTAGGTGCCACATAACTGCCATGTAGATGCCACATGAGCACCAAGTAAATAATTTGTTAGTTTCTAAAATTTTAATTATAGAAATGGAAAACACTAATAAAATAATGAATTAGTGATTTGTATCCCCTATTAACCTCCTCGTATATTTACAATATCACTCAAAAAATTCCAACCCGTTTATTGTACGTACTTTTTTTATTTCTTGTCTTAATAATTCTTTTTCCAAACAAAAAAGTAAAAAAGTAATAATTTATTTTTTTCGCTTTTTCATAATTACAAACTCATATATTCTGTAAATTGATCTCCTTCCCATATCGTTTCTACAGATCTCCTTCCCAAATTGTTTCTGCAAATTTCTTTATGCTCTTCCATTTGTTTATTAATGTAGTTCCATTTGTTTGATTTTGAAATTTGTTGATCATCAAATCTTACAACTTTTGAAATTAAGCTTTTCAAATCTGAGTTTGGGAGAATCAAGCCATAGAAGACGGAGTTGGCGACGGGAAGGATGAAAGGAGAAATTGGATCTAGAAGAAGACAATTCAGATCTGGAAATTGGAAGCCATAGAGACGGAGTTGGCGATGATGCACTCAGAACCCTTCCGCCAATTTGAATGATTAGGGAAAAGACAAAGGGGAATTCTTCTCCATAGAAGGACGCAAGCAAGCCGGCGGAAGTGAAGAGCTGACCGCCTACTGGCTACCAATCGGAGGAGGTGGAAGGGTTCGACTCTTCAATCACCCAATTGTTTTATTTTTTTTCTCAGTGAAATAATAAAGGATAAACTATGTAGGTATAGATTTCTTAATTTTCTTTCTACCAAAAAATTGATTTGTTGCTCAAAAAAAATTGATTTGTGATTTTTTAAGTTTTCACTCGCCTAGTCGAGGAGTGCAATACACGCACTCGCCACATCACCATTTAAGTGCCCGATAGAACACAATTTGCTAAGTTTGAGGAGGGATTGGGGTGGGGGTTGTTTTGGGATGAATTTGAATAGGCTAACCTCTCCAAAAAATTAATGAACTACATAGGCTTTTTTTCCCTATAAAACCCCAAAATTCTACCCACTTTCTCTCTCTCCTCCTCATTTTTTCTCTCCTCCCTCTCTTCTCTCCAAACTCTCTCCTCCTCCCTCTCCTCTCCATTTTCTTTCCTCTCCCTCTCCTCATGCCGCCCGCCCTCCATCTCCGTCGCCGCCGTCGCCCGCCCGCCCGCCCTCCCTCTCCATCGCCGTCGTTGCGCCGCCCTCAGGTTCGTCCGCCATCTCTCTTTCTCTCTCTCTCTCTCTCTCTCTCTCTCTCTCCATTCTCTCCCTCTCCATTCTCTCCCTCTCTCCTAGATCCGGGCTTGTTGGAGCCAAATCCAGGCTCCTACGAGCCAGATCTGGGCTCCTACGAGCCAGATCTAGGCTCGAACGAGCCGGATCTAGCCGGATCTGGGCTCGTACGAGCTGAATCCAACCGGTTGGATTTTTGGGATTTTTGGATTTTTGGATTTTTGAGGGTTTTAGATTTTTTTGATGACAAGTTTATTTTGCGGATTTAAGTGATGACAAGTTTTGTTTCTGGGTTTAGGGTTTTTGAGTTTGTGTGTTTTTTGGATGACAAGATGAGTTTAGGGTTTTTGAAACGATTTTATGTTTTGGGGTGATGACAAGTGATTTTTTTATGAGTTTTGAGCAATTTAAATTTGTTCTACGGATCTGACTGATGACAAGTGCGTTTTAAGGTTCTGGGTGATGACAAGTTGTTTTATATGGTTCTGGGTGATGACAAGTTCGTTGTTATGGGTTTTGGCGATGACAAGTCCGTTTTTAATGTGTTGTGGTGATGACAAGTTGTTTTACGGTTCTAGGGGGTGATGACAGGTTTGTTTTAAGGTTTTTTGAATGATTTTATGGGTTTGGATATGTTTTTGGATTTTTTGGATGACAACTTTGTGTTTCGGATTTAAGTGATGACAAGTTTTGTTGTGGGTATAGGGGTTTTGAGTTTGTGGGTTTTTTGGATGACAAGTTCATTTTAGTGTTTTTGGGACGATTTTATGATTTAGGGTGATGACAAGTTGTTTTTATGGTTCTGGGTGATGACAAGTTCGTTTTTATGGGTTTTGGCGATGACAAGTCCTTTTTTAATGTGTTTTGGTGATGAAAAGTTATTTTACGGATCTGGGGGGTGATGACAGGTTTGTTTTAATGTTTTTTGGATGATTTTATGGGTTTGGGTATGTTAGATTTGTATATATATTACTTATAATTATGGCCTATTAGCTCAAATGGTAGAGCAATGTGCTTGATGCACAATAATGTGGGTTCAAATCCCACATAGGTCAATTTCGTAACTGGTTATCACTGATGACACGTTTTTTGTGTGAATGATGGGTTTTACCTCGACTTTTCATCAGATGACAAGTTGAGTACGTGAACGAAATGACAAGTTTTCTGCGCGTGGACTGATGACAAGTAATTTGTCATCTGATGACAAGTTACTTGCCATCACTAATGACAAGGCGGTCAACGCCGGTCAACGACTAGTCAACGCCGGTCAACGACTGGTCAACGCCGATAGTGGTAAGGGGTGCTGACGTCATCATATGCCATTGATAACGTCATGTTGTAAATTTAAATAAAAGGTATGGGCAAAATTGGAAAAAAGCCTATGGGGGCACATTTTTTTTTCTTGCAGCCTATTTGCTTCAATATTCTCCCCCCATGGGTTACTTACCCATTTTCGTCAAGTTTGAGTGCTTAATAGAACAATGTAAAGTACGGGTGTTTGATTGAAAATAATGTACAATATAGGGGTCTATATACAGTACAATCTCCATAAATTAATACTCGATAAATTAATAAACACGGTAAAATTATTATTTATGTTTTGGGGTGATGACAAGTGATTTTTTTATGAGTTTTGAGCAATTTAAATTTGTTCTACGGATCTGACTGATGACAAGTGCGTTTTAAGGTTCTGGGTGATGACAAGTTGTTTTATATGGTTCTGGGTGATGACAGGTTCGTTGTTATGGGTTTTGGCGATGACAAGTCCGTTTTTAATGTGTTGTGGTGATGACAAGTTGTTTTACGGTTCTAGGGGGTGATGACAGGTTTGTTTTAAGGTTTTTTGAATGATTTTATGGGTTTGGATATGTTTTTGGATGACAGCTTTGTGTTTCGGATTTAAGTGATGACAAGTTTTGTTGTGGGTATAGGGGTTTTGAGTTTGTGGGTTTTTTGGATGACAAGTTCATTTTAGTGTTTTTGGAACGATTTTATGATTTAGGGTGATGACAAGTTGTTTTTATGGTTCTGGGTGATGACAAGTTCGTTTTTATGGGTTTTGGCGATGACAAGTCCTTTTTTAATGTGTTTTGATGATGACAAGTTGTTTTACGGATCTGGGGGGGTGATGACAGGTCTGTTTTAATGTTTTTTGGATGATTTTATGGGTTTGGTATGTTAGATTTGTATATATATATTACTTATAATTATGGCCTATTAGCTCAAATGGTAGAGCAATGTGCTTGATGCACAATAATGTGGGTTCAAATCCCACATAGGTCAATTTCGTAACTGGTCATCACTGATGACACGTTTTTTGTGTGAATGATGGGTTTTACCTCGATTTGTCATCAGATGACAAGTTGAGTACGTGAACGAAATGACAAGTTTTCTGCGCGTGGACTGATGACACGTAATTTGTCATCTGATGACAAGTTACTTGCCATCACTAATGACAAGGCGGTCAACGCCGGTCAACGACTAGTCAACGCCGGTCAACGACTGGTCAACGCCGATAGTGGTAAGGGGTGCTGACGTCATCATATGCCATTGATGACGTCATGTTGTAAATTTAAATAAAAGGTAGGGGCAAAATTGGAAAAAAGCCTATGGGGCCACATTGTTTTTCCTTGTAGCCTATTTGCTTCAATATTCTCCCCCCATGGGTTACTTACCCATTTTCGTCAAGTTTGAGTGCTTAATAGAACAATGTAAAGTACGGGTGTTTGATTGAAAATAATGTACAATATAGGGGTCTATATACAGTACAATCTTCATAAATTAATACTCGATAAATTAATAAACACGGTAAAATTAATATTTATGTTTTGGGGTTATGACAAGTGATTTTTTTATGAGTTTTGAGCAATTTAAATTTGTTCTACGGATCTGACTGATGACAAGTGCGTTTTAAGGTTTTGGGTGATGACAAGTTGTTTTATATGGTTCTGGGTGATGACAAGTTCGTTGTTATGGGTTTTGGCGATGACAAGTCCGTTTTTAATGTGTTGTGGTGATGACAAGTTGTTTTACGGTTCTAGGGGGTAATGACAGGTTTGTTTTAAGGTTTTTTGAATGATTTTATGGGTTTGGATATGTTTTTGGAGTTTTTGGATGACAACTTTGTGTTTCGGATTTAAGTGATGACAAGTTTTGTTGTGGGTATAGGGGTTTTGAGTTTGTGGGTTTTTTGGATGACAAGTTCATTTTAGTGTTTTTGGGACGATTTTATGATTTAGGGTGATGACAAGTTGTTTTTATGGTTCTGGGTGATGACAAGTTCGTTTTTATGGGTTTTGGCGATGACAAGTCCTTTTTTAATGTGTTTTGGTGATGAAAAGTTATTTTACGGATCTGGGGGGTGATGACAGGTTTGTTTTAATGTTTTTTGGATGATTTTATGGGTTTGGGTATGTTAGATTTGTATATATATTACTTATAATTATGGCCTATTAGCTCAAATGGTAGAGCAATGTGCTTGATGCACAATAATGTGGGTTCAAATCCCACATAGGTCAATTTCGTAACTGGTCATCACTGATGACACGTTTTTTTTGTGAATGATGGGTTTTACCTCGACTTTTCATCAGATGACAAGTTGAGTACGTGAACGAAATGACAAGTTTTCTGCGCGTGGACTGATGACACGTAATTTGTCATCTGATGACAAGTTACTTGCCATCACTAATGACAAGGCGGTCAACGCCGGTCAACGACTGGTCAACGCCGATAGTGGTAAGGGGTGCTGACGTCATCATATGCCATTGATGACGTCATGTTGTAAATTTAAATAAAAGGTAGGGGCAAAATTGGAAAAAAGCCTATGGGGGCACATTTTTTTTTCTTGCAGCCTATTTGCTTCAATATTCTCCCCCCATGGGTTACTTACCCATTTTCGTCAAGTTTGAGTGCTTAATAGAACAATGTAAAGTACGGGTGTTTGATTGAAAATAATGTACAATATAGGGGTCTATATACAGTACAATCTCCATAAATTAATACTCGATAAATTAATAAACACGGTAAAATTATTTTTTATGTTTTGGGGTGATGACAAGTGATTTTTTTATGAGTTTTGAGCAATTTAAATTTGTTCTACGGATCTGACTGATGACAAGTGCGTTTTAAGGTTCTGGGTGATGACAAGTTGTTTTATATGGTTCTGGGTGATGACAGGTTCGTTGTTATGGGTTTTGGCGATGACAAGTCCGTTTTTAATGTGTTGTGGTGATGACAAGTTATTTTACGGTCCTAGGGGGTGATGACAGGTTTGTTTTAAGGTTTTTTGAATGATTTTATGGGTTTGGATATGTTTTTGGATGACAGCTTTGTGTTTCGGATTTAAGTGATGACAAGTTTTGTTGTGGGTATAGGGGTTTTGAGTTTGTGGGTTTTTTGGATGACAAGTTCATTTTAGTGTTTTTGGGACGATTTTATGATTTAGGGTGATGACAAGTTGTTTTTATGGTTCTGGGTGATGACAAGTTCGTTTTTATGGGTTTTGGCGATGACAAGTCCTTTTTTAATGTGTTTTGATGATGACAAGTTGTTTTACGGATCTGGGGGGGTGATGACAGGTCTGTTTTAATGTTTTTTGGATGATTTTATGGGTTTGGGTATGTTAGATTTGTATATATATATTACTTATAATTATGGCCTATTAGCTCAAATGGTAGAGCAATGTGCTTGATGCACAATATGTGGGTTCAAATCCCACATAGGTCAATTTCGTAACTGGTCATCACTGATGACGCGTTTTTTGTGTGAATGATGGGTTTTACCTCGACTTGTCATCAGATGACAAGTTGAGTATGTGAACGAAATGACAAGTTTTCTGCGCGTGGACTGATGACAAGTAACTTGTCATCTGATGACAAGTTACTTGCCATCACTAATGACAAGGCGGTCAACGCCGGTCAACGACTAGTCAACGCCGGTCAACGCCGATAGTGGTAAGGGGTGCTGACGTCATCATATGCCATTGATGACGTCATGTTGTAAATTTAAAAAAAAGGTAGGGGCAAAATTGGAAAAAAGCCTATGGGGGCACATTGTTTTTCCTTGTAACCTATTTGCTTCAATATTCTCCCCCCATGAGTTACTTACCCATTTTCGTCAAGTTTGAGTGCTTAATGGAACAATGTAAAGTACGGGTGTTTGATTGAAAATAATGTACAATATATGGGTCTATATACAGTACAATCTCCATAAATTAATACTCGATAAATTAATAAACACGGTAAAATTAATATTTTTCTCCGGTCCCGACTTGGGCTAGTGTAAAATTTGACGATTTTTGATAAGATAATAAAATAATAAAATTTTAAAAAACCACTATAGAAATATAAAGTACCAATAAAATCATAAATTAATAATTATATAAAAAATTACATAAATACAACTAAGAGAACTTTCAAAACGTAGTAAAATATGAACGACACTCTAGTTGATATTGTTTTTGGTACAATAACCATACTTGTTATTATTTTAAGTTAATTTTCCTAAATTTAATATAGTTAAAAAAGATAATATTTAATTAGAAATACTTCTATCATTAAAATCTCTATAAAAATTAATAAATATTAAATTATCGATGAATTAATATCTCTATAAAATAATGTCCTGACCCTATTCTACAGAGGTCGTTAAGTTGCGTTGGGAAGTTGAAGAAAAGGCGCACGTGCAAGGATAAAAGAGTAAAACCGCACCTTCCGTGTTTCTTTTTCAAAGCCACGACCACGAGGAACTTTCCTCTCTCTATAACTATTCAATTCAACAAGCAATCTCATTCAGACAGACTTCCCACCTAACCATTTCAAAATCGAGCTGCCACAAACTTCTCATTCATCCAAATCCATTTCCATTTCCAAACACAGGAGATCCAACCTCTCACACCTTCGATATCTCTAAGATCCCGCCATTCTTATAGGCTTCCTATTATTCTTTCAGATTCTGAATTCACAGAATTGTAAGTCCTACGTTTCCTCTGTTGAATCATATATTAGAGATTTGGCAGAGCTGTAAGTAGTTATATTTGGGGGTTTCTTCAGTTATACCGGCAATTATACTAGTCGGTTATTATTAGATCATTAGCTCTAGCGATGACTCTTGGCAGTTCGATCGGCGTTTCTGCAATCAAACCCTGTTGTAGAGCCGTGATGGGTTACAGAACCTCATTGGTCTCTAGGTTTTCAAATCGGAGCTGTGTGGTTGATAATTCGTCCAAGCTACAGTTTATTAGGTTTTATAGATGTAAATACCATAGTCGCCACACATCACGGACCATGTGCAATCGATTTCGGAGCGGATCCAATTTGAATCACAAGGCTTTTAGGGTTTCTGGGTCAAATTGGGGCCAGACTAGGCCGTTCAGGGGTTGCAGTGATAGCTGTCGCGGTCTCAGCAAACGGCTTTCCAGCGTGGCAAATGTGGCTTCTGAAATTAGGAGCCATTCGACTTCGGTCGAGGGCCGCACCAGTGACAAGGGCTTTGAGAATCTGTTCTTAGAAGGGGCACTTGGGATGAGGTCTTTGGAGATTGAACCGGGCTCACCGGATCTTGTGGAGATTGGGGATTTAGAGGAAGAGCTTAGGGTGGATGGAGGCAGATCCTATGTAAAAGTAGATCATTTGAAGGTTTCGCCTGGGAAAAGGGAGGAATCGGAGAGTGAGACGGAAGCGTGGGAGTTGCTTAGGAACTCTATTGTCAGTTATTGCGGCCATCCAGTTGGGACTGTGGCGGCCAATGATCCTGCTGACAAGCTGCCCCTCAACTATGACCAAGTCTTCATCCGCGACTTTGTTCCTTCAGCACTTGCTTTCTTGCTCAAAGGAGAGAGTGAGATCGTCAAGAACTTTCTGCTCAACACTTTGCAGCTGCAGGTGCGTAGATTTAGCATATACATAACTCCAAAAACTGGTGGTTGAGAGAGCATGGTTATTTATTGTACATTTGTCTTTTATGCATCTACTTTGATGTTAAGTTATTTAGTAGCTTGCAAACTAAGACGGTAATATGCCCTGTACTGTATTCAAGAAATGAGAAATCATGACCGTGTAGATTATCTTGGCATTGGTATTCTTGTTAAGCATGGGACACTTCTCATGTATCTTATGACAAGGTCAATTGCCATTGTAGGTATTTTTTAGCTGTCATAAGATGGACTATAATCTTAGCTGTGACCATTTACGTATGTGTGATTTGCAGAGTTGGGAGAAAACTGTGGACTGCTATAGTCCAGGGCAAGGGTTGATGCCTGCAAGTTTCAACGTTAAAAGTGTTCCTCTTGAAGGGAAAGGTGGAGAACTGGAGGAAGTTTTAGATCCAGATTTTGGTGAATCTGCAATTGGTCGTGTGGCTCCTGTTGATTCTGGTAACATATACCGTATTAAACTTGTGTTTGGGTGTGTGTGCAGATAATGCAGCATTTTGTCATCTCACAATGTGTTTTACATAACTTATTTCCTAATCTGCCAGGTCTGTGGTGGATCATATTGTTGAGGGCCTATGGGAAGATCACAGGTGACTACACATTACAAGAAAGGGTGGACGTGCAGACTGGCATGAGGCTTATTCTTAAGTTATGCTTGAGTGATGGATTTGATATGTTTCCTACACTTCTAGTTACGGATGGTTCATGCATGATTGATAGACGGATGGGTATCCATGGTCATCCTCTTGAAATCCAAGTGAGTTATAGTTGTTCCACAGTTCTTTTTTTCCCCATTTCTTTTGTTATGTATCTTTGGCTTGGATTTAGAACATACGTTGATGATATCAGTTTCTTTCAAGTCACTGAGTTAAACTAGGATGCATGTCTGTGTATTCCAACATTTTAGTTGCACTTCCTTTTTCTTCCTCTTCTTAAGATTGTATATATATATGCTTTTGTTTCAATTATCCCTTTTACATTGTCGCTCAATTTGACGTGATTGTCCTATTATTGATCGATACTTGAATAATGTTCTGCTAAGTTATTAAACCTGAACCATAGATTTTAACAAATATTGCAGGCATTATTCTACTCAGCTCTCCGCTGCTCTCGTGAGGTGCTCATTGTGAATGATGGAACCAAGAACTTGGTTGCTGCCATCAACAATCGGCTTACAGCACTTTCTTTTCATATTAGGGAGTATTACTGGGCTGATATAAAGAAGATTAATGAAATATATCGTTACAAAACTGAGGAATACTCAACAGATGCCACAAACAAGTTCAACATCTATCCAGAACAGATCCCTTCATGGCTAATGGATTGGATCCCAGAAGAAGGTGGGTACTTCATTGGCAACCTCCAGCCTGCTCACATGGACTTCAGATTCTTCACTCTGGGGAACCTTTGGAGCATCGTTTCGTCTCTAGGAACCCAGAAACAGAACGAGAATATACTGAACTTGATTGAGTCCAAATGGGATGATCTAATTTCGAATATGCCTCTCAAGATAT
Source organism: Polygonum maritimum (assembly GCA_963924305.1). Taxonomy (NCBI): domain Eukaryota; kingdom Viridiplantae; phylum Streptophyta; class Magnoliopsida; order Caryophyllales; family Polygonaceae; genus Polygonum; species Polygonum maritimum. The sequence continues at coordinate 19,099,172 of OZ002730.1, read as the reverse complement.
GTTACCCTGCATTAGAGTCAGAGGAATGGCGCATAATAACTGGAAGTGATCCAAAGAACACGTAAGCATTCCTTTTTGCTCCCTTCTTGGCAATGTTTTCTTTCCAGATCACAATATGACATGTGTTTTGTTTCTTCTTAACTTATCGGGTTTCTTTGTTCCTGTGCAGCCCTTGGTCTTATCACAATGGTGGATCCTGGCCAACTCTACTCTGGCAGGTATATGTTTTGTTTTCATTTGTGATCTTATTTCCCAAGTGTTTCCTCTCTGTTGGGTTTTGCTAGGGAAGATCATGGATTTATAAGGGATAATTCAGTTGCTAAAACTGAATCATCAATTATTTTCAAGCGAATTTGCAAATCTGTCTTAATTTAAAGAATCTGTTTGATCAACAGATTTAACTTGAGACATGATTTGCATACCCGTCTGAAAAAAAAAATGCTAATGCTTTTGTATAGACAAAGCTTAGTTGTCATACAAAACTTATTGACACGGTTTTGCATGGCCAAATCATTGGTCAAGCTTAAAATACGATTTCCACCCAGATGGACTAAATTAACAAAACTCATTTTTTCTTTGTTTCTTCTGACTGTTTAGTTCACACTGACCTGCATTAAGATGAAGAGGCCAGAGTTAGCTCAGAAGGCCATAGCTGTAGCTGAAGAGAGGCTATCAAGAGACAGGTGGCCCGAATACTATGACACCAAGAAGGGACAGTTTATAGGCAAACAAGCTCATCTGTATCAAACATGGACGGCTGCAGGTTATTTGACGTCAAAGATGTTACTTGACAAGCCCGAACTGGCTTCTTTGTTATTCTGGGAAGAAGACTACGAGCTTCTGGAAACCTGCGTCTGTTCTCTCAGCAAAAATGGAAAAAAGAAGTGTTCTCGAGGCGTCTCCAAATCCAGCAATTAGGATAGATATGTAAATTGATTAATCATGATTTATCAGCTTAGAGCCAGGCCATCTTATTAATTGGTCTGGTCATAACAAGCTGCTGCTGCTGCTATTTTTTTTTCCTTTTTTTTTTCTTAAATTCCTTCTCGGAGATAAATATGTCTGCCTTTGACAACAAGCTCATGTCAAGGTAGCTTCTGAAAGCTCCGGGCCAGATTGTTAGGAGAGGGAGCTGTTTTATATGCTCAACACCTAACTCTGTTGTTTGTAAATTTGACTAAAGAATTGATTAGACATGTACTTGTACTGCTCTCTATAAGGTTCAATAGACACTCTCATTTAGCATTGTGAATCTGTGTGTACCTTAGTACTTGTTCAGGGAGGTATTAGACAGCTCACTGTGTATTTCTTATGAGTGCATGTATTTGGTATAATGTGATGTTTCAATGGAATAAATTGTGATGTTTTCTGATTTTGTTCTTCAGGTGGTTCATACCTAGATCTGTATGATTTAATGCTGAGATGTCATTGTGGCTATTTTTGTACAGCTCATTTTCTTCTATATAAAAGAGTTAGCAATCCCCCTGATACTTCGATATCTTATACAGTATTTCTGAATTAAGATATAGAATAATCTTTATAATTCACATTAATGCTAGATTGAAATTTTACACATGATTTTCTTAAGCAAGAGGGATATGTAAATTGATTAACGTCTAAAGTTAAACAATCCGTTTTTTTTGTGTTTTAATCAAATTCACTCTATTATCGTTGACAGTCAAATACAGGCCTTCTCAAGCAATACTTTCTTGATGTTACCAAATGCAGGGAACCTTTTTTAGAAAGAAACTATCCAAAAAATAGCAACTAAATAACATCCAAAATTTTCTCTTGTTTGTCTCTCTCTCTCTTCATTCTCAGCCCAATATTAAAAGACTTACAAATGACCCAAAACCAATCATCTCCATATAAAGATGGAGAATTTGTCTGAGCTAATAAAAAACTACCCACAAATCCACAAAAACAAACGAGATAAAGGAGGAAAATTATGGGTTTGGAAGGAGAAGAAAGATCAAGATAAAGATCAAGGTCAAGATCAAGATCAAGATCAATCAAAGGAAAGATGGTGAAGGAGTCTGTAACCAAGTGCTCACAATGTGGACATGGAAATAACAATTTTAAAGCATGCATTCATTCTCCTAATAATTACCTACATAATAACAGCACTAATCATCATCATCATCATCATGGGAATAAGGGGAGCCTGAAACTGTTTGGAGTGAAGATTTTGATGGAGAAAGAAGTCGAAGCCATAAAGAAGAGTTTAAGTATTGGGAATCTCAACTCATCGGCTTCGTCGTCGTCCCTTGTTGTAGAGAAGCAACACGCTGATGGCTACCTCTCTGATGGACCTGTTCATAATGCCAGGAGAAAAGGTAGTTGCTGTTTTTTCACATATTTTTTATTGTCATATTCTTACCTTCACAATTTTGTAATATTACTATTACAAGGCTGCATTTGATCAGTTTTCTTTAATTTTGGAACGTGGATGTGTTGGGATTTGTTCTCCTTAAACTTTATGAATTGAACTATGATGATGGATCAGGGCAACCATGGACGGATACAGAACACCAGTTGTTTTTGAAAGGGCTAGAGAGGCTAGGGAGGGGAGACTGGAAAGGCATTGCTAAGAAGTACGTGACGACGAGGACGGCAGCTCAGGTGGCCAGCCATGCCCAAAAGCACTTCCTCAGAATGGCCACTTCTCATCACAAGAAGAAGCGTCCCAGCGTCTTCGACGCGCCTCTGCTCATCAAGGACACCACCATCAACATCAATAAGGAGGCAAACAATAGCATGGAGTCTCAGGAACAGCAGGTGAGTTCAATCATATAGGCCTAACAATCTCTGCATAATATATGCCAATATCACTATATGTACATGTGTATTGAGTGTAGTGTATGATTGTGATTGAAAGCAGAGCGTAATGGCAGCACATGGAGTGCAAGGCTGATACGGGGTTAGCCGTGTGGATGCCCGATCTTCGACGTTCACGACTCAACAAGGAAAACACAAGGAAACAATGGTTAGAATTGAATGGAACGAAACTGGAAATGATGAACTCGACTCAACAAGAGGAAAAACGACACAACAAAGAAGCAAACTGAAATGAAGAAACGAAAAGGGAAATTGATAGAAACGACGAGAAGGATAACCCTTCGAGACAACTATTAAACCCCTGGTATGTATTTCAACCAGAATCCTAATAGAATGGACGAAGAACCAACCTTGTACAATCCTACACAACAAGGCGACACCTTGAAGCACAGGAAGGGGGCTCGTGATCGTTGATAAGCACCAAGCTTCGTAGAGGATTGACACAAATCAAACAAACCAAGCTGCGATTCACACACTCAATGAAGCAAAGCTTCAAACTCTCTCTTTTCAAGAGAAAAACGATTTCTATCTTCTGAATTGTCTAAGTGTTCCAAACCATCAAAACAATACTTATATGTCTCACTTCTGGAAATAAAAGAAATAATTAAAAAGGTCTAATTAATTCTAAGATAGATAGGCCCAAAACAGCATAATAGGCCCAAAATGAAACAAACACTCTTGGGTGCCTAAAATAGGCGTCGGTGCCCAAACGAGGCACACTCGCAGCGCCGGTGCCCAAACGAGGCACACCCGCAGCGCCGGTGCCCAATCGCGGCACTCATGCGACGTCGCTTGTGCCTTGGCTCTCTTCATGGGTGGCGCCCACACTTGCTAGGCACACAGCCTTGGCACATGGCTCCATGCTCGCTCTCGCCTCCTTAGCACAAATGAAACACACAAAGGCATGCATTCCACTTTGTAGCTTCTTAGCTCGGGATCTAGTGATTGGCCCCTCAAAGAGTGTTGGGGCGCTTGGAGGAGGCTGACTGGATGATCCTTCATCAACCTCCCCTTCTTGGAAAGGATTCGACCCCGAATCCAAGTCTTCATCAAGAGCAAGGTATGGCGTGAGATCAGCGACGTTGAAAGTTGCGCTTACACCATAATCACCGGGCAGCTCCAGCTTGTATGCATTGTCCCCGATCCTCTTAAGCACCTTGAAAGGTCCATCTCCTCGAGGGGACAGCTTGTTCTTCCTTTGCTCCGGGAATCTCTCTTTCCTCAAATGAACCCACACCAAGTCTCCGGGCTGGAAAACAACGTGGCGCCTCCCATGGTTCGCTCTCCTTGCATTGTACTCGGCCTTTTGCTCCAACTTCAGTTTGGTGCGAGCATGCAATTCCCTAATAAACTCCACATGTTTTCCTGCGTCAAAGTGCTCATTTTCCCTCATTGGCAATGGGGTAAGATCTAGTGGGGTGAGAGGGTTAGTACCATAAACACATTCAAATGGAGTCAATTTAGTAGAAGAATGAACAATCCTGTTATATGCAAACTCCACATGAGGTAAGGCCTCTTCCCACATCTTCAAGTTCTTCCTAATTATGGCCCTAAGAATCGTAGCTAGTGTCCTATTGGTGACCTCGGTTTGCCCATCAGTTTGAGGGTGACTAGAGGTAGAAAACAGCAACTTAGTTCCTAGTTTACTCCATAAGGTTCTCCAAAAGTGGCTAAGGAACTTAGTATCTCGGTCACTAACTATGGTTTTAGGAACCCCATGCAATCTGACTATCTCCCTAAAGAATAATCCAGCCACATTAGTAGCATCGTCGGTCTTATGACATGCTATAAAATGTGCCATCTTACTAAACCTATCCACTACAACCATGATTGAATCCCTCCCCTTCTTAGTCCTAGGCAACCCAACTATAAAGTCCATAGAAAGGTCCTCCCAAGGGGCTGTAGGCGTGGGCAATGGTGTGTAAAGTCCATGTGGCATAAGTCTAGATTTAGCCCTAAGACAGTCCATGCATCTTTTAACTACATTCTCAACATCCCTAAGCATGTGTGGCCAATAGAAATGAGTCCTAAGAGTGTGATAAGTTTTGTCCCTCCCAAAATGCCCCATTAGGCCGCCCCTATGGGCTTCCTCAACAAGCAGCAAACGCAATGAACAACGAGGTATGCAAACTTTATCAACTAGAAAAAGAAAGCCATCATGCAAATAGTATTTCTCAACACAATTCTTTTCAAGACAAGCCTTAAACGCATCACCAAAATCAAGATCAGTTTCATATAACTCACGAATATAAGTAAATCCTAATACTCTAGAGTCTAATGAAACAAGCAAAGTGTGGCGTCTAGACAAGGCATCAGCTACAACATTATCTTTTCCTCTTTTAAACTTAATCACATAAGGGAATGTTTCAATGAATTCCATCCATCTACCATGCCTCCTATCCATTTTATCTTGACTTTTAAAGTGTTTCAAGGATTCATGGTCAGTTTTAAGCACAAATTCCCTAGGCCAAAGATAATGCTGCCATGTTTTAAGCACTCGATACAAAGCATACAACTCTTTATCATAGGTCGAGTAGTTTAAACATGCACCTTTTAATTTCTCAGAAAAGAAGGCGATAGGTTTACCTTCTTGCATAAGCACGCCCCCTATGCCGACTCCACTTGCATCACACTCCACCTCAAACGGTCGTGTGAAGTCAGGCAACACCAATAGCGGGGCTTGCGTCAACTTCAGCTTGAGAGTCTCGAAGGCTCTCTCCTGGGCACGCCCCCACTTGAACTCACTTCTCTTCTTTGTAATTTCTGTCAATGGGGCTGCAATGGTGCTAAAATCCTTGACAAACCTCCTATAGAAGCTCGCCAGCCCATGGAAACTCCGCACCTGGCCAATAGTAGTTGGCGTGGGCCACTCGTTTATGGCCTTGATCTTGGCCTCATCCACTTGCAATCCCTGCGAGCTAACCACAAAACCAAGAAAGGTAACAGTAGTAGTACATAACTCACACTTTTTCAAATTCGCAAACAAGTGTTCAAGACGCAAGGTATTAAGCACATCTCTCAAATGACACTCATGCTCCTCTAGGGACTTACTATACACTAATATGTCATCAAAATAGACCACTACAAATTTCCCTATATAATGTCGCAATACATGGTTCATGAGACGCATGAATGTACTAGGGGCGTTCGTGAGCCCGAATGGCATAACGAGCCATTCATAGAGACCAAACTTGGTCTTGAAGGCTGTTTTCCACTCGTCCCCCTCCCTCATACGAATCTGGTGGTATCCACTTTTTAAATCAATTTTTGAGAAAATGGTGGATCCATGCAGTTCGTCTAGCATATCATCAAGACGAGGAATGGGGTGCCTATACTTTACCGTGATGTTATTAATGGCCCTGCAATCGACACACATTCTCCATGTGTTGTCTTTCTTGGGTACTAATAACACCGGTACAGCACAAGGGCTCATACTCTCCCTAATGTATCCCTTATCCAAGAGCTCTTGGACTTGGGATTGGACCTCTTGGGTCTCTTGGGGGTTCATACGGTAAGCTGGCCTGTTTGGCAAAGACGCCCCGGGAATGAGATCAATTTGATGCTCGATTCCTCTAATTGGGGGTAGGCCAGCCGGTATCTCGTCGGGGAATACGTCCTTGTACTCCTCGATGAGCCCCAAAATGCGTGGGGGCAGTGAAGCTCGAAGCTCTTCACTTAACAAGCTCAGCTCCTTGCATAAGAGCATAAGCGTTGTTTCCCCATCCAAAAACTCGTCTTCCAGCTCCCTCTTGGAAGCCAAAAGAGCGGAGGGAGGTGTAGGGCTGAGAGGTTGGCTCGTCTTACCCCGAGCTTTCTCTTCCTTCCCATTCTCTCCCTCAAGGTCAGAACATACCTTCTTACCTTGACGCTTCCGATCCCACTCCTCCGAGACCTGCGTAGGCGTCATGGGCTTAAGGACTATGGTCTGGCCGTTGTGGGTGAAGGTGTTTCGGTTGGTGAATCCATCGTGCACAACCTTCCTGTCGTATTGCCATGGACGACCTAATAGAATATGACAAGCCTGCATAGGTACTACATCACAAAGAACATTATCCTCATAACGTCCTAGTTTAATAGAAACCTTTACTTGCCTTTGCACTTTCAATTCACCACAGTCATTCATCCAATGCAACTTATAGGGTCTAGGGTGATGAGTCATAGGTAATTGCAGTTTGTTAACCATCTCTAAGCTAGCAATGTTACAACAACTACCACTATCTATGATCATGTTACAAACCTTCCCTTTAATCAAGCACCTAGTATGAAACAAGTTCTCTCTTTGATTATCATCGCATGCTTGTGGTTTAATATGCAATGTCCTCCTAGCAATAAGAGATTCACCAGATTCATACTCAATTTCATCTTCAACATTATCATTTTCATGCAAATCATCATTAGGCTCGTTTTCATGCTCACTTTCAGATTCATATTCACCTAAATGATTGATTAAAAGTGTTTTCTTGTTAGGGCAATCTCTTGCATAATGTCCTCTACCCTGGCACTTAAAGCACACAATATCTCTAGTCCTAGACGAAGAGTTAGAGGTAGGATTACTCCCCTTTGGAGCTGCTGAAACCCCACTAGAATTGCCCTTGTTGTATGGTGAAGGCGTGGAGCTTGTGGGCTGTTTGGCTCGTCCAGCTTGGTCTCCTTGACCGCCGGCTGCATTGCTCCTCTCCTTTTGGTGCGAGGCCTCCTTCCCATACGATCCGCCTTGCTGGCCACGGCTCCCCCTCCATGATTGGGGCTGAGTGTTCGCGTTCCTTCCTCCCGAGTACCTAGACTTGAATTTCCTTTCTACTTTCAAAGCTAGATGGAAAAGGTCAGTCATAGTAGTGTAGGGATATAAATCAATCTCATTTGCCAAATAAGGATGCAAGATACGAAGATACCTGGCCATGGTGGTCTCTTCATCCTCAACCACATCAGCCCTTACCATCGCCACTTGCATGGCATTGTAGCACTCCTCGGCACTCATGGAACCTTGTTTCAAATTTTCCAGCCGCTGTCTTAGCTCCCGGGCGTAATGTTGAGGTATGAAACGCCCTCTCATCAACGCCTTCATTTGATCCCAGCTGGCTATGGGTGCGTCCAGATTGCGCCTCCTTTCTTTCACCAAGTTATCCCACCATATGAGGGCATAACCGGAGAACTCAAGGACAGCGAGCTGCACCTTCTTGGTCTCGGCGAAGTTGTGGCAGTTCCACACTTGCTCGATCTTGGTCTCCCATTCCATATAGACATCCGGATCACACTTGCCTTCGAAAGCAGGGATCCTCACCTTTATCTTGCCAACTCCGTCTTGCTCCTGCTCACGAGGTCTCATGGGACGCCTATCTCGACCTTCTCGGCGCTCCCTACCTCCCCTTCTTGAGACGCGCTCCCAATTATCCTCCTCCTCGCCCTCATACTCATCATCATAAAGGTCCATATCACTTGGTGATCCTCTTTGGTCCTGAAATCCTTGAAAGCTATTAGCACGATTATGCTCATCCCGAAGGGGAGTGAGCTGGGAACCAAAAGGCACTCTTCTAGGAAGATTGCCCGAGGAATTACGCAATGGATTAGAGTTATGAGGCACTTCCCTGGTTTGGTTTTGGAAACCATGTTGCTGTGATGTGGACGCCAAGTTAGGGTCCGTGTTGTGGGCGTTTTGGTCCTGGCCATCGCCGGTGCCTTGTTGGTGTGCCGCTGAATCGGTGCCCAAGGCTACGCTTGGCACGGGTGGAGGCAACGCCAAGGCTCTCGTCTCCAAGGCCGTCATCCTAGAATTGAGGCGTGTGATGTTGCTGTTGAGTGAGGTCAACAACTTGAACACCTCGGGGTGGATTGGCTCAGGGCTCTTGGGTGTGTTGGTGTTATCACTACTTTCGTTAGACATTCTGCACAATCAGCAAAAACACTTTACAAGCAAACTTGTCAAGTTAGTTTAATCCAAATCAGCCTCTCAAGTGTTTCACTCGCTCTCACTCTCGGTGTGTGATCGAGCTCGTTGTTTCAATCTGCTTGAAATGATCAACAACTCAATTCAAAGATTAGTAAACAACAATTCACGAGAAGATGAAGGCTGGGGAAGAAACGTCCAAGAAAAGAAGACTCAAATGTGTTTAAGAATGGAGATGAATAGAGAAAGAGAACAAACCTCGATTAAGCTTCTCTCACCTTGATTTCCGTAACCAAGTATGAACTTGGAGTGGTTTGTTTAGGTGAGGGTAGGCTGAAAGTGTAAGGTTCGAAAGCTTCTCCAATGGGATCGTCTAACTCAAGAGATGAAGAGGGAAGATGATGATATGTCGCACACCTTAATTACACTATGCACTAGAATAAAATGCAATGATATACTATGAATGAAATAGAAGAATAAAATCTGATTTCTGATTTTCGTTTTTTTTTTTTTTTTTTTTTTTTTTTTTGATTTTTTTTGATTTTTTTTTTTAATCAGAAATAATCAGAAAATACAAATAATTTCGAAATTGAAATAAAATGCTATTCTAAGGTGCAAAATAATTTGCTAGAAATGAGGAGAGGTGGCGATTTGAGTTTGAAATGTTGGTGGCTGAAATCCCTTGATTTTAGGAGAAGGAATAGGCTGGAGGATGGGTGGTTGGGCGTGGCTTTTGATTTCAAATGAGCTGAATGGGTTCTCCTTGATATTAGGAGGTGGGTGTGGGATAATGTGGCTGGGATATGGTTTGTTGTTGGTCAACCTTAAAAATAGGAATCAGCTTAGGATTAATTCAAATTTGAATTAATTAAATCAGATTTATGACTCCAATTTAATTAAAACAAATCGGCTGACTTAATCAAGGTGGTGGTCGAATTTGTGGAGGTGGTGGGCGGATTTTGTGAAGGTGGTGGGGCGTTGGTGGTTGTGGTGGCTGAGGGGACGATTTTTCTTGGCTAAAGGTGTAATTGGCTAGGCAAAACAAACCACTGCGCAAGAACAAACCGATTAGTACTTTCAAGTTCAGATTAAAGAGAGTTGATTAATCGAACCTGATCTCCGGAGGACTCTTTTTGGTATTTTGTAGACTCTTTTGATGGGAACGAAAAGAACGCCGTCAACGCAGCTCTGATACCACTTTGATACGGGGTTAGCCGTGTGGATGCCCGATCTTCGACGTTCACGACTCAACAAGGAAAACACAAGGAAACAATGGTTAGAATTGAATGGAACGAAACTGGAAATGATGAACTCGACTCAACAAGAGGAAAAACGACACAACAAAGAAGCAAACTGAAATGAAGAAACGAAAAGGGAAATTGATAGAAACGACGAGAAGGATAACCCTTCGAGACAACTATTAAACCCCTGGTATGTATTTCAACCAGAATCCTAATAGAATGGACGAAGAACCAACCTTGTACAATCCTACACAACAAGGCGACACCTTGAAGCACAGGAAGGGGGCTCGTGATCGTTGATAAGCACCAAGCTTCGTAGAGGATTGACACAAATCAAACAAACCAAGCTGCGATTCACACACTCAATGAAGCAAAGCTTCAAACTCTCTCTTTTCAAGAGAAAAACGATTTCTATCTTCTGAATTGTCTAAGTGTTCCAAACCATCAAAACAATACTTATATGTCTCACTTCTGGAAATAAAAGAAATAATTAAAAAGGTCTAATTAATTCTAAGATAGATAGGCCCAAAACAGCATAATAGGCCCAAAATGAAACAAACACTCTTGGGTGCCTAAAATAGGCGTCGGTGCCCAAACGAGGCACACTCGCAGCGCCGGTGCCCAAACGAGGCACACCCGCAGCGCCGGTGCCCAATCGCGGCACTCATGCGACGTCGCTTGTGCCTTGGCTCTCTTCATGGGTGGCGCCCACACTTGCTAGGCACACAGCCTTGGCACATGGCTCCATGCTCGCTCTCGCCTCCTTAGCACAAATGAAACACACAAAGGCATGCATTCCACTTTGTAGCTTCTTAGCTCGGGATCTAGTGATTGGCCCCTCAAAGAGTGTTGGGGCGCTTGGAGGAGGCTGACTGGATGATCCTTCATCAAAGGCTACCCAACACCAAGTCCAACTCCAATCCTAATTGCCCAACAGCAAAGCTATGTCTTCCTACAGTAAACCCAAGCCGATTCCGATCATCAAGCTGTTGTGGACCCAGCTCAGTTTGAAAGAGAATCGGCCTCAAAGAAGACGACCACAACAACGACAGGGGTCCCACCAGACGCCTTGGAGCTCCGGCTTGCGCCTGCCCGAGCTTCCCCTGGCCCTGCATCCGGTGCCATCAAAGTCACTTGATCATGATCATGAGCATCGGTGAATCTGTTTTTGATCGGTCTTCTTCATGGTAGATAATACATTGATTGTTTTGGATGGAAGTTAAAACTTGCATATAGGTACATAGTTGCATACCACACACACACACACCAAATGTTTCATATAGAAATATAACAAGATTAAAGTTGTTTAATTTTGTTTAAGTTTCTCCTTGTTCCCAATATTATATTCCTCCATAAAAACAAAGAGTTCTAAGATTCTGCAAACTGTACGTTTATAATGAGTATGAAAGTCATGTATTCAGTAAAATAAGGTCGGTGTTTACAGTCTATCTCAAATGGTACAGGTCTGTAGACAATATAATTAATTTAATTCATTTCATATATAAAAAAAAACCTATAATCCATATGTATGAATAGCACACAATGAATTATACAGTAAGAGGAGGATGAGGAGAAGAAGAAATTTGTTGAGTGTCGATCAGTATGGGCCAGCAAAGAGCAAACATCCAAACAAACCAAGAAGAATCATCATCCAACAACAATGGCAAGCAGATGATGCAGATGAAGGTGGAGAGTTTGTGACAGAAGAGCCCTGGAGCGACGAAGTGGGCCCAGCAGTGGGGACCCCGGTGGGCTGCACCGAGTTGGTTTGGTTGGACACTACGGACACTTGGAGCTTCATGCCGCCTAAGCAGTGCAGGGAGTTGCCACAGCTGAAGAACCGCTCCCCAGGGCGCGTCAACGGGATGGTTGTATTGCCTGAGCTAGAGTTGCTTTGCTGGCCCAAAGGACTGCTCGTATTGCATGCGTCGAAGTCGTCTTTTCTAAGCTCAACCAGGCTGTGGTACGACGAATACTGGAACATTGCAGCATACATACATATATACAAAAGTTTGTCACTTGTCAGCCAGATGAAGGAGATGCTGGAGAGAGTCAAAAGGATAAAAAAGAACTCACAAAGAGAATCTCCGACGAGGAAGGTTTTGCCCTGAGCCCATGAATCAAGATCAGTGCTGATGTCCCACCCAGAGTTGTCTCCCACTGTATAGATTGTCCCAGCGACACAGCCAAGGCTCGCAACGATGGCGAAAATCGTAACAAAATGGTCTGTCAGATGCAATTTCCAAGCCATTTGTAGCTAGCTTCCCAAACTGTCAGCCTGCATACAATAATACAGACTCTGTCTGGATATACTTGTTTATATATGTAATGAGACGAGAGATGCAATTCATTAGATGACCTAACTCTTTGACTAGATAACATCATTTGCCTTTTAAAGGGGGTTTGCTTGTGCTTGAATGCATATGACTTGTTGGGTGTTTTTAGATTTGGGTGGTTCAACTGGAAGACCATCACAAAGTTCCAACACATGCTCTTCACTCTAGATTTTATATTTAGGGGAATTCCAACTCATATCAACATCCCATGAGTTGTGGGAGCTTCGGTCAAATTTAATATCATTAAAATAATCTTCAATATGTTCAAAGCTTATCACATCAACATCAAGCCAAAAGCTACAAATTCCTTTTCATGTAGCTTAATCTTTTGCAAGCCAAAATTCCAAAATTAGGTGACTTGAGACCACTTCATTCTTTGATACGAGTCTTGTTGTGGTAAGCTACATTCTTCTTCTTTTTACGGGGTAGTGTTCAGCTACTTTCTTCTTCTTTCCAAAATGTGCACAGTGTGCACACACTCATCAATACAGACAAGTCCATAACTCCAAAAGAAACAAAAATACATTATAGACAAGCATGTAAACCTTTTCAAACATGGCCAGTTTTCTCAATTAACCTTGTCCCATTTTGCTGATAATCCTATCTAGATCATGAAACAATGCACTTGTATCAGAAAATGAAAATAAGAAAAGTAAACTAGAATCAGATATTCATAGACCACACTATTTGCTTAGATTGACATGGCTGAAATCTAATGCCCTAACTATTTCCACATCTATGCCCATTCCCTTTCTTAAAAACAAAGAGACTATGATTAACTATCTGAAGTCCATGATGACTGTGCTCATATACTATACTTTCAAGCAGAAGGTGAATTTACCGAAAACCCACTATAACAAGTCAGGTGTATGGCCACCAAATCTACTCAAATTTGCAAGGTTTAACTTGTATGATGCTGATGTTCAACGAAGCAAAGCGACCAAACATAAACAGCAAACTAGAAATCAGACAAAATGCGGCGGATGATCGATCAACTCACCGTGGAAAGCTGGGAAGGCGGATCGGGATAGAGTTTGTGGTTTCTAGGGTTTGATGATGCGCTCTCGCTCAGCCTCCAAGCCCCAAGAACTGCCCTTCTCTTCTCTTGCAATGGACGAATCCGGTTTTAGCCGCAGAGCCCGGAACCAGAATCTGACCTCGGTGCTGCCCTCGATGATCTGCTCCCTCTCCTCCAAAGTCCGAATATCGGGCCCGATCCTGCAAACTATCAAGTACTCGAGCATCGGCGCCATTGTCGACAATTTATAGACCTTAATCTCTTCCGCTCTCCCTCTCTCACTAAGATTAAGCAGTGAGAGAGAGAATTTCGACTACATTACTGATCTTCCAGGGTTCGGAACGACGAGCACGGGAGCGTGAGTCGGCAAGTTGGAAGAGAATGGCGGTCGTGCTAGATCTGAGTGCATAATATTAATCGTGTTTTTTTTGATATAGGAAAGAGACTATGCAAGTCTCATTAAAATGAAACCTAACCTAGATCATCCTTACGGATGAGGTCCGAAAGAACCGGATTAGAAGCTAACGTAAAGGACGATACACGATAAAACGAGACCGCAATATGATCCGCTACTGAATTGGCTTCTCTGAAGACATGCTTCGTACCCCAACTCTGAAACCGACCGAGCAACCACTAAATGTCCGTACGCATGAGCTCGACCTCCCACGGACAGCTCCAATCCCCCAACACTGCATTGATGATCTGCAGGTTGTCACCTTCAATGAGAAAACGGGGAACACCAAGGCGAATGGCTTCAAGAATCCCCTGCCGAAGAGCAAAAGCTTCGGAAAACACAACGGAACGCCGTCCGAGATAACCTCCATCCAGGGCAAGAGGGTCCCCCTTCATGTCCCTGAGAACATAACCAAAAGAGGAAACCCCATGAGAATTCACGACCCCGTCAAAATTAAGTTTAACATAATTGCTCTAGAGTTTTATCCAGCATGCACTTCCCCTTTTTTTGTCGCTTGTTGATATCCTTGGTTGTATTGCTCTTTCTTTTTGCTTGGATTGCTCCTTTCCATTCAACTAGTTGTTTTATGGTAAGTTCCATAATGGATTTGGGGTTGATTTGAGGGTGACAATTGTTATCAAAAATTTGCTTGTTTCGAAGGTACCACGTACACCACCACAAACATATAACTTGTTCGAGTTGGGGTTGGTCGAGTAGCTGTCTGGCTTCATTCATAAAGGAAAGGGGATGACGATGATCTAGGTTAATTTGTCTTATTTTTCGCGCTATGATTGGATTCAGTAATTCCAACGCTTGAATGGTATGATTACATTCCAAGAAGAGGTGACATGCATCTTCGTTTGGACGGTTACAGAAGCCACATCCCTGTGGAACAGAAATGTGGTTAACCGCCAGTCTGCTTTTTGTGGGCAAACCATTTCGACATACTTTCTAAAGAAAATTCTTTTGTTTAGGGGGTATATTAAGGTTCCAAATCCATTGTAAGTCAATTTTCGGGCTTCTCTTACCGTCTTGAATCCATTTCATAGTGGCATTAGTAGAGAACCATCCATTTTTACTTGGTTTCCAATAGAGTCTATCAGTTAGGTTGTTTAGGGGAATTATGATTTTGGTAACTTCATCAACATCCTTTGGATCAAGGACCTGCCTTAGTTTATCAATATCCCATGACTTGTCTTCTTTTATGTACTTGTCAACTGTTTCGTCTTCATCATGCAGTTGTAGGTGTTCACCTTTCGGTCTCAGGTTTATGTCATTGATCCAATTATCTTTCCAAAATCGGATTGTCTTTCCGTCTCCCACTTGCCAGGACAAGCCCATCAGAAATTGATCCCGAAGACTCATGAGCTTAGACCACTGCCAGGAGGTGTTGCTTTGTTTTTTGTAGTTCCATAGGTTTTTTGTTTTAATGTATTTTTCATGGATGATTTTAACCCACATGTTTTCAGGTTCTGCAATGATTTTCCAGAGAAGCTTCATTTGGAGTGCTTGGTTAATTTCTTCTATTTTAGCAATCCCCAACCCTCCGTGCTGTGTTGGTCTACATATTGAGTTCCAACTGATTAACGGTTTGAAAGTACTTTGTTTATTCCAAAAGAAATTACAGTTGATCTTATCAAGGTCATCATGTATTGCTTTTGGGAGATAGAATGATTGCATTAAATAGTTTGGTTGTGCTGATAGGTTAGCTTTGATAATTGTTTTCCGTCCTTCTTGGGACAATGTGTTAGCTTTCCAAATAGACAAGTGATCCCTTGTCCTTGTTATTAAAGTATTGAATGTATTCTTGGTGACCCTTTCATTGATGAGAGGGCAACCTAGATATTTATCCAGAGCTGCGGTATTGGTTATATGCAGTATTTGTGTTATTTGGTTTTTGGTCTCATTATTGATATTTTTAGTTGTTTGGAACGCTGATTTATGGAAATTGACCTTCTGCCCTGATGCTAGGCAATAATCATCAATTATTCTTTTGACGTTGTGACTCGCGTGAGTACTTGCTTTGGTAAAAATAATAATGTCATCTGCGTAAGCAAGGAATGGGATCTTGGTGCCACGCCTTGAGATTTGGATGCCAATACTATTTTTTGGATTCATGCTTTCCTTGTGAAGTTGTCTGGCAAACACTTCAGCTGCCAGAACGAACAGATATGGGGAGAGGGGATCACCCTGTCTTAGTCCTTTGGACAGTTTGAACTGATCCGTTGGTCTATTGTTAACAAGAAATGAGAATGATACAGTCTCAACGCATTCTCTGATCCAAAGGATGAATTTTTGGGCGAAACCAAATTTAGTTAGAACATGATTGAGGATTTCCCAACTAACTCGATCATATGCTTTTTCCATATCAAGTTTGATGGTTAGCCAACCACCTTGTCCTTTTTTGTTTCGGAATGAGTGGAGAATTTCGTGGGCAATACGGTGGAAGTACTTTGTATTTCTGTCAATTAGATTAATGTGGTTATTTTTGCCCCTTTGCTTCCAATACGAGTATTGAAACTGAATAAGACATTTTCTTTTCCTGATCAATCTCTCATTCCTATTGATCAATGATTGGTTGTTTTGTTCAATTATTTCTTTTTGGATTTCTAACAAATCTTCGTTCATCTTCTTAAATTGTTCAAAGATGTTGTCAGACGTAGTTCTGTTCCATTTTTTGGCCTTTGTTTTGAGTAGTTGGGTTTTTTTGACAAGCTTATACATATGTGAGCCTGCGGGGTTGTGTCTCCATGCTTGTTTAACAAGATTTCGGAAGTCTTTCCTCTCAGTCCACATACTTTCAAATTTGAACGGTCGCCCTTTTACTAGATCCCCAAAAGGAATTTCGCATGATATTGGGCAATGATCCGATGAGGAGAAATTGTGGTTTTTGGTTGCAATGGAAGGAAACCATTGAATAATTTGGTCGCTCACTAGGACTCTGTCAAGTTTTTCAAAGGTGTTATCGACCATTTCTTTGGATCGTCTCCATGTATACAGATTCCCGAATGATGGGATATCGTTTAGGTTGCAGTCATTTTTGAAATTTATAAGCCTCTCAAACCTTGAGGTGGAAGGAGTAGCTCCTCCTCTTTTTTCGTTCGAGCTTTGGATTTCGTTGAGATCCCCCATCACTACATAAGGATTTTGAGCTTGTATTATAAATTGCTTGAGTTTTGACCAGAATTCATCTTTGTCTTGCGCCCTTGGAGGGGCGTATGCGAAAATAATCGTTAGTTCTCTATGATTTTCCAAGTTGGTGTAGTTGAAAGCTATGAATCGATCATCTTTGTGAATGGTCGTGATTGCTTCATTTAGTAGTTGGTGGTTTTTCCACACGACTAGGAGGCCGCCAGACATTCCTAATGACGGGACGAATTCATGCGCGTCAAAGCCCGCGGATATCCATTTCTAGAGAGGAGGGAGTTGTTGACTTTTTATTTTTACTAGTGCTATCAATTGGAATTGTTCTGTTTTACAGAGCGCATTGATCTCTGTCCATCTGTTTGGTTTTTTCAGCCCTCTACAGTTCCATAGGGATACTTTCATTTTGAACTTTTTTCGTTTGGGCTTCTGGCCTTTATAGATTGTTTTGTGGTTTCAGTTGGATTTTTGATTCCCAATGGTATATATATATTTTGTTTCCATATAGAGCTTTGATATATAATATCTGAAATTAGAGCACACATATACGGTAACTTTGCTACAATTTATCATATACATGTTCTAGATTTATAGGTCAAAACTCAAAACACGTTAATGGACTCAAAACATGTTTATAGTGCCGTAAAACTTTTAATTATTCTAGGTTGTTGCATGTTACATATATGTGTGGATGTACTTAATGTTATTACTTTGAATATTACTCGGTATATAATCAGTGAGAATAATACAATTAGAATGGGACTGGATAACTCTTTACTTTCACAAATTAATAAACAAAGCCGACGCAATATTTGGAATAAGAACAATGACTAAAGTAGCACTTTGTAGAATAAAATTGCAAGTATAAGAAAATCACTTATTTGCCTTCTATTTATTCCAAAAACAGCAAACATAAAATCAATACTAAGAAAAATAGTCGAATAGCTTCAAATCCTTGAATTCTTGATAATCCTTCTCTCTTGAATTATTGAGCACCCTTTTCTTTCTTGATATTTGCCTTTTTTTGGGTGTTAAATCATTTGGAACACTATCATCATCCTTTTCAAGGTCTATCTCTTCACGACCATGTTTTGAGGGTGTAGTGGAGCCATTAGATGACACATTTGAAGATGGAGAGGTAGTAATGCCCTGAGATATTGTTGCATCCTATTAAGATAAACATACTTATTATTAATAATTGTGTATAACATATTAGAAATAAAATTAAATAATTTAGAAGTATATTTACCTCTTTCTTAGCACTTCGGTCTTCGTATTTAGCAATGATATTAGTTTCAGAGACTACCTTCTTAACAGTGTATGAGGAATTTGGGTGGTCTATATTATAATTTGTAACCTCTACTATAAACAAAAGCTTTTTTGTAAGGAGAACATCAAAATCTTCTGGGAAACTGTTAGTACACAAAATATGTCGGTGTACAAGTCTCAATTCCTTCTTCAATGACCTTCTTCTCCAAGCCTCCTTCAATGACCTAGAGCTGCAAAACAATGGACAAAGGGGGCGGGGACCCCCTAATCCACCTCCGATGCCTAAGTCAGTAGAGTATTCGCGAGGGTAACAATAGAGAGAGAGAGGCGCAGGGTAGGGCTATCACAAGCGATGATCAGCCCCTCTAGGGTAGTTTGTGTATATCCTTTCTACATGGCCAAGCCATGTATTTATAGCGGAGAGAGAGGGCTAGGGTTAGTTCCTTGGAGCCCAAGCAATAATTCTATCTTCTTAAATAGGATAGAATCTTCCAACTACTGGATAACTACCAGGATTTAATAGGCTAATAAAGATATTTATTAGATATGCTTACCTGGCTGGCGAAGATATTATCTTTAATTAATAGGGTAAATTTACCCACCTACAAATGCCCCACCTACGTCTTAGTTGCGCAACTAAGACGTAGGTACTTTAGGATTGACTTGGAGTGACTTATGTGGATTAGGAGATGGGCACGTTTGCACGTTCATGAGCGAGCGTCATGAAAACCCCCGTGAGCGAATATCAAGGTCCCACCCCCCCATGAGCGAATATCATGGGGGCTCCGCGAGCGAATATCGTGGTCCGTGAGCGAGTATCACGGGAACATCCGTGAGCGAGTATCACGGGAACTCTATGGTGGCCAGCCATAGTCCGTGAGCAAATGTCACGGGAACAACCGCCGTGAGCGAATACACGGGAACCGCCGCGAGCAAATACGCGGGAACCCCCGCGAGCGAATACGCGGGAACCGCCGTGAGCGAATATCACGGGAACAACCGCCGTGAGCGAATACACGGGAACCGCCGCGAGCAAATATGTGGGACCCGCCGCGAGTGAATACGCGGAAACCGCCGTGAGGGAATATCACGGGAACAACCGCCGTGAGCGAATACACGGGAACCGCCGCGAGCGAATACTCGGGAACCGCCGTGAGCGAATATCACGGGAACAACCGCCGTGAGCGAATACACGGGAACCGCCGCGAGCGAATACGCGGGAACCACCGCGAGCGAATACGCGGGAACCGCCGTGAGCGAATATCACGGGAATCCTCCTACGTAGCTAGCATACGAGGAGTCCGTTAGTGTGATGAACTAACGTTGCGTTTACCCTTGAGCGCGTCACTTGAGATTTCAAGAAAACAAAGCGATGAATAAAACGAAAAGTTTCCTGGCCAGGATTTTGTTTAAGATAGCGAAAAAGCACAAAAAAGTGAAGGTTTTCAAACAACTCAACATCCACGCGAGGGCCTCACGAAGAGTGCGCAATAGTGATACCGCGATCATGCCTGCATGGGCCGCGGTAACGATTTATCATCTTTGTCTCGAATTGCCCCTACTGCGATTCCGTGCTCACGGATTGAGGGGTGCGGTCGCGGCTCCGCGCACCGCGGTCGCCGCTTTGCCTCAGCGAAGGGGCCTTGCTCCTGACCATTCTAACGTCCGCGCAGACATTCGTGGTCTACCAATATGAATTCAAGATTGGAAGCGCTGGTCAATGGTCTTACCAAATCTCGAAGCGGTGTCTTGATGATTTGCACAATGGTCAAGGACATTGATTGATCCTTCAACCCTTTGGCTCAATTTTTGGACTGCGCTGTCCATGCCCAGTTTCGACTGACTTCGAGTAGGATTCTCGCTTCGACTTCTAAAGATAATTTGTAGCTTATCTCCTCCTCTTTCCGGGGATATGCGGATCGTCCAAATCCGATAAGCGTAGCTCCCGCAAAGTGAGTTGGAAGCACGATCGGTAACCTTGTCAATCGCTGACCCGCGGTCGCGGGTGGCGGACCCGCGGTCGCGGTTTGCCCCAGAACAGAGGTTACGTTCTCTGAAGCGAAATCGCGCCCGCGGAGGGGGATACCGCGCCCGCGGTCTTGCCCCAGAACGCGATTCTCCGTGGATCTGCGCTCGCGGATTGGCCACCGCGCTCGCGGTTAGGCCCGCGGTTCGACCTTGCGATTAGGGTTTGGGAGAGTCGTGGTCATAGTTGACGATCTTCGTCCGCTGCTTGGCCCATGCTCATGGACCCATCACCGCGCTCGCGGTGGCTCTAGCGCTCGTAAGTTCCTCTTTCCTCGTCGCCTTGCCCGCGCTCGCGGGTCTGCCACCGTGCTCGCGGTTATAGTGCAGTTCGCTCTTGGCGACGAGCGAGGGCTTGTGCGGTGGGATCGGCTCCGATCCCGAAACCCTATTCCAAACTCGCGCCGAGTTCGTTATGACGTGGGCCCGCGCTCGCGGGACCCTGGACCGCGCCCCCAGGTCCAATCGTCCAATCGTTTAGGGTTTCGTCGACGGCTGCCCCCTGCGGCCAACCCGCGACCGCGGATTCCCGTCCCGCGCCCGCGGGTGGTGCGGATAGCCCGGGTGGAGTGTTCTGAGGGAAAACCACGCCCGGGGCCCCCAGACCCGCGCCCGCGGCTCACGTGCAGGAAACAGGCGGAGGGCTCTAAGGGGAACCGCGCCCGCGGCCCTCAGACCCGCGCCCGCGGGTCGCCCTGTCTCCGTAGTGTTGGATCGTAAGTCGTTAATGAAGGCGTCCTTAACTGGGTTAAGGACGTCCTTTAGTGCAGCGGAAAATAGACTTAACAGGAAACAAGATAAGAGAATAGACACGAGAATTTATAGAGGAACCCCACTAAGACCAACTAGTCTTATGGGTAAACCTCTACCTCCGCTTGGAGGATTTTCAATAGCCGTCCTTATCTTATTAAGAGAGAGTCCTTACAACTTAGGCGAGTCGTTACAATTCTCTGAGCTAAGCGTCCGTCCTTAGCCTCACTAGTAACACTCCTATCAACCTAACAAGTAACCTAACACTCTTAGCTATAAGGAAGCTATCACTCACGTCTCTCACGGTCCGTTGTGAGAGACAAACTACAATTCTAACTGATTTGTAGTTTATATTGAATTTGATGTGGTTGGACTTTCTTTCTCTTGCTTCAAGCTCACTTGATCTTCTCGATCTTTGTTGGTGTTCTTGAATGCTTCGGGAGAGCTTGAGAGAAAGTCTTCAAAGTCCACACCGCTATGCATACCCTTGGGAGGGTATTTATAGCGGAAGTGGTTCTTGTCCTCTAGCGTCCTCTGAGTCTTGGCAGGTTCCCTGATCTTTGATCAACGGTGCGATGAGCCTCTTGAGGAAGTCAACTCTGTTGATGCTTGGGAAGCCTCCGCGTGGGTAGGGGACCATCGCTGGGAAAGCGACATCTTTGGAATTGTCTACACGTGCCCAGACAAAGGAAGCTTCCTTCTGAGGACTACGGCCGGACGTGATGTAACCATGTTGGGGCGGCCTTGATTTGAATTTGAACTTCGTCCGTATTTTGGCGCACGTCCCTTCTTGATGAGGACGCCGTCCTATCTGCGCAGGAACTTCGCCAATTATGTTTAGCCTTGGAAGTTCTGGTAACGTGCGTCCCTACAGCTTAGGGACTCCCGTTCACTTGTTGTCCTTTTCGCTCATGTGCGTGCACTGGACTTACCTGAGATCAACACTTGGACAACTTATCAAATACCTTTGAGTTTGTCATTATCAAAACAAGGGACGATTATTATTGGTTTAGATATTAACGACTGGCGTCCTTAATATCGTCCCAACACGTAGGAACACATGCATCTACGGCGACTGCGGTCGGTCCTTGCGCGAGGACCCATACGGCGCGCCAACAGCGGCTCGACGGCGTGACCCGGCTCGGTAGGGGTAACGGATCGGACCGACCGCTCGCCCGCCCCGGGCTCCAGCGATCGATTCCGTGTGCTCATAAGTATGCTCATACATATATCCCTGCGTTACGTACACGCGATTGTGATTAGGGTTGCCCCCAACCTAGGGTTTTCATTGGATCGATAATCAACAATGATTTTTGATTAGGGCAACCTCTTGGATCAACAATCCAAGGTCAGATTTAGGGAGGCGCACCACCGAATCCCGTACTTGATTAGTTGATTAAGACCGTGCAACGCTATGACTCGTGATTCCGTTGCCTGACTCGAGTCCCCATAGGTCTGTGCGATGAACAGACGCGCTTGCGATGAACAGACCGCGGTCGCGGGTGGCGATCCGCGGTCGCGGGTTTTGAATCCGCGGTCGCGGCTCTAGGGCTGCTGAAAGCGAATCGCGCGATTCGCCTGGCGCGATTGCCCTAGGGTCGAATAAGATTGTATCTCCGTTGTTTGGGGTCGATTACAGCACCATAATTATGGATCGATTGCTGTTCCCACAGACGGCGCCAAATGTTAGTACACAGAATATGTCGGTGTACAAGTCTCAATTCCTTCTTCAATGACCTACTTCTCCAAGCCTCCTTCAATGACCTAGACCTGCAAAACAATGGACAAAGGGGGCGGGGACCCCCTAATCCACCTCCGATGCCTAAGTCAGTAGAGTAGTCGCGAGGGTAACAATATAGAGAGAGAGGCGCAGGGTAGGGCTATCACAAGCGATGATCAGTCCCTCTAGGGTAGTTTGTGTATATCCTTTCTACATGGCCAAGCCATGTATTTATAGTGGAGAGAGAGGGCTAGGGTTAGTTCCTTAGAGCCCAAGCAATAATTCTATCTTCTTAAATAGGATAGAATCTTCCAACTACTGGATAACTACCAGGATTTAATAGGCTAATAAAGATATTTATTAGATATGCTTACCTGACTGGCGAAGATATTATCTTTAATTAATAGGGTAAATTTACCCACCTACAGAAACCATAGTTATGTGATTCGTGTAGTTAAGGAATAAGGTTGATAAGATAACATTGAAAAAACATTATAATATAGAAAGAAACTATTACCATTTAAATATGATTGAAATTGTTACCATGGAAACTTCACTTTGGAGGATCACTACTGACTTGGAAATAAAGTGGGACAATTCCTTTTCAAACATAACCAAGGAAAGTGTTCCAGAATCATCAGAAAATTTAATCTCAATCTTCAGTCTGTATCATTTAAATAATAACAATTAGATAGTTAAAATATTAGATTAGATGAATAGAAATTGTTGGTGAAATTACCGTAGAACTACTATATTTGGCTTCGTAGGGCAATTGTTACAGAAATACATTTCACCATCGTATTCGACCCTTCGTTTGCAATGCTTGCAAGAGTTGTAGAACCAAATTTTTTCCTTGTTGATCTCTATGACAGTTGCAACCACAATGCAACAACATTTCTACAGGTTGAAAAGGTCATTAGCTTGAAAGTATACAAGTCTATTTCAACAAAGAAAGTACTCCAAATAGATCTACTTACGAAAACATACCTCTTTAGTTTGTGCAATATCACCCAAACATTTTCGCTTGCTTATTTCAAACAGATCTACTTCCATGGGAAACATAGACTCGTCAAATGTATGCTCGTTTGCATTCCATCTACAAATTCATGGTATAGGAAAATTGCATGCTTTAGATAGGAAAACATTGTAAATTGTACCTGGTTTTAAAGTCATTCAATTGAGATAAAGCTTGATCATGGATTATTCTAGTTGCACCTTTTGTAGTGTTCAAGACTTTTCCACCTGTAAAAGCCATGAAAGTGGAAGAATGAAAGTGAAAATGTATAAGAACAAATTAAATAATATGTCCTAGATAAAGATAGAAAAAACAATTAATTAATTGATCGATTTCTGACTTTGCGTCCATCAGAGACTGTTAGGAAACTAAACGTACTACTTTCAAATAATCAAATCCACTTAACTATATTACTTATGCTTCTCTACGTACCTACCTAGCTTAGCATAATTCTAGTTGCATTTTTTTTTGTGCATTCTATTATTTATTTTATTCCGTTAGTATTTGGTAGCTTGTTCTAAAGTAAAAGGAAGTATTGAAATGTTACCTTTAAATAATTTAACCTTCATATATTGCATTATAATATCTATCTCATGGGTGCCTTGATTTGCAATGACACTATACAATTGATCAACATAGCTCTCCCAAAGTTAATTGGATTTCATCTATTCCAATAGAGTAGAATGATTTGTTGCATTGACGAATAATTCGACACCGAATCTTCCACGTTTGTTTGCTTGCTCAATCGAACCAATAGTATCAAATTTGGATGCCATAACGCCAGTTTCTGTCAAAAATAAAATTATTTTAGTTTATCAAAAACAAAAATAAAATTAACAAACGATAATTAAGAAGCAGTAATTAAGATGAGCTAAACGATAATTAACGCCAATTTCTACGTGTATGTTCTATAAAATTAAGAAGTAAAGCTTTTAGCATGAGAGACTACACTTTGATTTTATTTTAGCTTAGGTTGGCATGCAACACGTTCTTTTAGGTGCGTCCTATTTTGTCCTTAACACGTTCTTTTAGGTGCGTCCTATCAGGGACGCTCATACCATCGAGCTCATCCTCTTCATCAGCAGCGTCCTCTACCGGCGTCCCAACTACTTGCAAATTCTGAGCCTCTGGATCACCTTGAGCTTCTTGGGCATCAGCAGCAGCCTTAGCTTTGCGCTCGGCTTCCTTTTTCTCCTTGACCAGCTGCCTCTTCACCGATGGGAGCGGCTCATCACACCTCAATTTGCCAACCGGAGGAAGTGTGATTTGCCTGATGTCCCATTGAATCCCGAAGGTCTGTTCTGCTTTGGGGACGTAGAGGCCTTGTTGCTTCATGATCTGCTTTACGAGGCCGGGGAAGGGAAGAGAGTGCCTGCCACCTGTGCACTTGCCCATATGCTCCAAGATTACCCGCGGCAAATTGATTGGCTTGCGTTCTAAGAAGGCGTCCAGCAAGATACTGTCAGTGATCTGGACTATCGACTTCTTTTCTTGGCGGGGGACGACCATGCGCACAATGAAGTGATGCGCAAGGACGCCCGTCTTGGATAGGCAGTGAGCAACCCTGTCCTTAGCAACTGGCTGTCTCCCGTTGAAAATTCGGTTGAAGATTTCTTCCTGGGAGAACCGACCGAAATTTTTGTTGGGCAGGTCATGGAGAGCTTCTGGAGGAGAAGGACGCAGGCCTAGCATGTTGCGGACGGTACCCTCAGCAATTGAGTACTCGTCCCCATCAATTTCAAACGTCCCTTGAGGCTTCCCTTTTACTTCTGATATTTCAAACTTGGAGTAAAAGCGGAGCACCTGTTCGGGGTCAACTTCTACGGCCTCTGCACCAAGATGCGTCCATCCCTGAAACTCAAGCAGTTCCAAGAACTCGTGGCGCCGGTTCTCTTCCAGGAACTGGGACGTGAACAAGAGCGGCGATAGAATTTTCTTGAGCCGTTTCTGCTTGGAGCCGTTGCTGATGATGACCTCATCACCGGCGTCCTGTTCGTCTCCTTCCCCCTCTTCATCCTCATGGTCCTCATCCAGAGGAGGAGCATCTTCTTCGTCTGAGGCCTCGTCCCCTTGATCATGGGACTCGGCAATTTCTTCATCCGCAGCAGTGGACGCCTGTTCTGTAGGTGGCGCGTCCACAGCTGGAGTCCTTGCCAAGGACTCGATGGGGACTTCATCAGAAGCCGTCCTCTGGACTTGAATATTTTCCTCGACGGCCGGAGCAGGCGGAGGAGGAGGAGTGGAAGCTCTGGGAGGAGAGGGAGTGGGAGTTCTTATCTTGGCCTTTGTAGCGGGGGCAGAGGAGGAGCTTGGCGGAGCCATGGATATGGGCTTCACTTTGAGCGGCGTAGGGGGAGGAGGCGGCTTCTTGGCAGGAGAGTCCTCAGGCGAAATCACTTGTGGTACAGCGTCCTTGACCGGGACCTGTACGTGAGGAGTCGCCTGTTGAGCGGTTGGCATGGGCTTTGCCAAGTCCGCCTCGATCTCGGCCTGAAGCGGATCGGAGGAAGCCGCAGGAGCAGGAGCGGGAGTGACGTCCTCTATCCTTGGTGGTGGAGGAGGAAGACGAGGGACGTCTTGCAAACTCTGCTCGATCGCCGCAGCAATGGCGTCCTTTTCAGCCTGCTCTTGCCTGGCCTTCTCCTCTTTCTCTATTGCAAGCTCCGAGAGGCGGATAGCTGCCATTTGTTGCTCGGTCACGCCCTCGAGCTCAGCAGACGTCTTCAAGCGTCTCTTAGGGGCGGGGGGCGGGGAGGAAGGGATTGGTTTTGGTGGAGAGGAGGAAGGGCCTTTTAGTTGGAGCTGTTTGGAAGGAGGGGGAGAGGAAGGCCTTTTGCGTTTTTGAGATGGGACGGAGCCCGCAGGAGCCACGACAAACTCCATGATATCGGGGAGCAGTTTGGCGAGCTCGTCCACCGTCCCACCAAACGAGTCGCGAATGATGCCGGGCCCCATGAAAGGAGGGTTGGAGTTGTTGGTTTCCGCGAGGTGGGGCTTGACATACGTTACCATAAAGTAGTGGAGGAGGCGTTGGATTTTTGGGGGGTGGTCATGGGCGGACGCTCTTAGACAGATGTTGGCGAGCGTCCTTGGCTCCTTTTCAAGCCAGTCCTCAATGAGTGGGTCGAGGGGAGGACGGCGTCTGGGTTGGGACGAAAGTCGAGAAACAGCGCCTTTGCCAGCGGGCCCTTGGTCTAGCTCCGGGACGAATGGTTTCTCGAGAAATGAAAATCGTTTCTGAGAGGCTTGAGATTTGGATTGAGAAGAAAGAGGTTTTGGTTGGGGTTTGGAGGAAGATTGAGATTGGGACCTTGAAGGAGGTTGGGCTTTTTGTGACTGAGGAGGGGTGGTTGAGTGGCGGCGTTGGCTGGTTTGAGATGAGGAATGGTGGCGAGGGGGTTCTTGGCGCCCAGTCGGTCGCCCTCTCGAGTCCATGAGAGACCGGCCTTTCACCGGAGGAGACTTCGAGGAACTGAGGTTCTTCACCGCCGACGAAGGAGATTGGTTTTTGATTGCTCTTGTGTTGGCCATTGAGAAGATGGAGTTTATATAGAGGAAGATTAGGGTTGAGGATGAGATTTCGGGATGCGTTTGAAGATTTTGCAGATCTTGAGAGATTGCTATAAGAGAGTAAACAACAGGGGAGCGAAGAAGGTGTTTCGGAATACACAGGTGGGTATTTATAGGAAGAAGACGAAGTTGGACAGGCAGGGGTAACAGGGTCTTTACACTCGGCTTCCTCCACCCGCCTTCCCACACATGGCTTTCTTCTTTGCTAAGAAACACAGCTGTTGAGCACTGTTTGCGCATATCCCGAGATCTTTGCTGAAACTTCTATAAGACGGTTCACCTTCCCATTTTCAAACCTTCAAACTTCTCACAACTGCAAAGGACTCTGACTTGGCGTCCTTTCAACACACAGCACTTTACTACACTGAACTGAACCAAGGCGTACCAGACACTGATCTCAACCTCTAAACTTAGAACTCTGTACGGACAACTCTCAGCTCTTAACATGCGTCCCTTTGATCACTTAGAACCATTTTTGAAAATCAAGCAAGTACGTCCCGTAAAGATAAGACAAAGAACGCTCATAGGACGCGTTTGCAAGATTCTCGGCTTAGGTAAGCTTAGAAATCCCATCATTTCGGCTTATAATGAGGGTAGTTTGATCAGGGATACTCTTGAGATGAAAAGTGAATTGAATACCGTTCAAAAACATAAGCAAAACATATGTCTTAGACTAGCGTCCTTTAAAGATGACTTTAAATGCATGACATACTTTAAAACGAGTTCTCAACAAAACATAGACAATCATGGAGGGAATAATAGAACGGGACTTGATCATTTAAAAGTTATCATCCCCAAGAGCAACCTAAGATGCTCGAAGGGACGTCTATCAAGTGCTTTTGTGAAAATATCGGCCACTTGGTCCTCAGTCCTAACATGATCCACTCTGATTAATCCCAGTTCAACATTGTCACGAAGGAAATGATGTCTTATATGAATATGCTTCGTCCTAGAATGATGAATAGGATTCTTGGCAATACTTATAGCACTGGTGTTGTCACACAAGATAGGGACTGTGTTGAGGAACGTACCATAATCTTCAAGTTGGTACTTGATCCATAGGACTTGTGAGCAGCATGAAGCAGCAGCCATGTACTCAGCTTCCGCGGTAGAGAGAGCCACGGAGTTCTGCTTTTTGGATCCCCAAGACACAAGGCACGAGCCCAGGAATTGGGCCATTCCTGAGGTGCTCTTCCTATCCACCACATGGCCAGCGTAGTCTGCGTCAGAGTACGCTACCAGATTTAGGGATGTCCTTCTGGGATACCATAGGCATAGATCGTCCCGTCCCTTGAGATATCTGAAGATTCTTTTGACCTCTTGCATGTGGGACTCCTTTGGATTTGCTTGGAAGCGGGCGCACAAACATACAGCGAACATGATATCGGGACGACTTGCCGTTAGGTAAAGCAAGGACCCTATCATTCCTCTGTAGAGCTTTTGATCTACACTCTTGCCTTCTTCATCAGCAAAAAGGCGAGTGTTGAGGGAGATGGGAGTGTCAATGGGCTTTGACGAATTCATCCCATACTTCTCGAGCATTTCACGAATATACTTCTGTTGGTGAATGCACGTCCCTTCTTTGAGCTGAGTGATTTGGAGTCCTAAGAAGAAGTTGAGTTCTCCTATGAGGGACATCTCAAACTCACTACTCATCAAGTTCTTGAATTCCTCTACAAGTTTCATGTTAGTGCTTCCAAAACCTATGTCATCGACATAGACTTGGACAATCAAAACATCTTTAAGGACTTTCTTTAAGAACAGGGTTTTGTCAATGTTACCTCGTGTGTACCCGTTGGACAAGAGAAAGGACGCAAACCTGTCGTACCATGCACGAGGGGCTTGCTTGAGTCCATAGAGTGCCTTGTCCAAGAAGTATACATGATCAGGGTGATCAGCGTCCTTGAATCCTGGAGGTTGGGCAACATACACTTCCTCTTTGAGCTTGCCGTTGAGGAAGGCTGTCTTAATATCCATTTGAAAAAGCTTGAACCCTTTGTGAGCGGCATAAGCGATGAGGAGGCGAATGGCTTCTATTCTAGCCACAGGAGCGAAGGTCTCATCATAGTCGATTCCTTCCTCTTGCCTATAGCCTTGAGCCACCAGCCTTGCTTTGTTTCTTGAGACACGACCACTCTCATCAAGCTTGTTCCTGTAGACCCACCTCGTCCCTATTATGTTTTTGTTTCTCGGACGAGGGACGAGGGTCCAAACCTTGTTTCTCTCAAATTGATTTAGCTCTTCTTGCATGGCTTGGATCCAATCAGCGTCCTGAAGTGCCTCCTTTATGTTCTTAGGTTCAATTAAGGACACGAAGACGTTAAATGCACAGAATGCTATATTGGCATTATGGGACTGATTCATAGCTGATCTTGTTTGGACTCCTTTTGAGATGTCTGAGATGATTTGATCTGTTGGATGAAGTCTTGAAAGGTTGGATCCCCTATAAGTAGCGTCCCTTGCAGGAGTACTTTTAGGGTCCGTCCAATCAGAATCATCGGAGTCAAACTCATTGTCTTCATTGAAAGGCTCAGAGTGTTCCCCCTCAGGTGGAGCGTCCACTCTTTGACGTATTTCGCCTTGCAAACTTGATTCAGCCACATCATGTTGAGCTGGAGATTCACTTTGAGAGGGAACCTCCTGAACAACACTGGGAACATCCACTGAGACTTCTTCAGGGTTTGGAGTAGCGTCCTTAGGAACATAGTATTTTCCAGAGGGCCCAAGATCAACTTCATCATCGGAGTCGTCCTGCTGCTGAGAAGATGAGCGTTCTTTCTTACTTGGTTTTTCTTTGTGAGAAGAACTTTCTTTGAACACAACGTGAATGCTCTCCTCAAGCTTTAGAGTCCTTTTGTTGAAGACTCTATATGCTTTGCTGGTGAGGGAGTATCCAAGGAATATGGCTTCGTCACTTTTTGCGTCAAACTTTCCAAGTCTTTCTTTATCATTGTTGTGAACAAAGCACTTGCATCCAAAGACTCTAAGATAGTC
The DNA here is from genome assembly GCA_963924305.1 of Polygonum maritimum. Taxonomy (NCBI): domain Eukaryota; kingdom Viridiplantae; phylum Streptophyta; class Magnoliopsida; order Caryophyllales; family Polygonaceae; genus Polygonum; species Polygonum maritimum. Next base: position 19,068,914 of record OZ002730.1, on the reverse strand, counting down.
GATGTGAGGCTTCCTTCCATTTAACAATTCATAGGACGTCTTCTTTAGTAAAGGACGGATCATGGCTCGATTGATGATGTAGCAGGCTGTAGCAATAGCTTCCGCCCAGAAGTACTTGGGGACGCTATTGGCTAAAAGCATAGTCCTTACCATATCCTCCAGCGTCCTATTCTTTCTTTCCACAACGCCATTTTGTTGAGGAGTCCTTGGAGCTGAAAAGTTGTGTGAGACACCATGTTGATCACAGTAGGCCAGGAACTCTGAGTTCTGAAACTCCGTCCCATGGTCTGATCTTATGGCTTTGAGAGGCGTCTCAAGAGCAACTTCTACTTGTTTGATGAAGATTTTGAATGCGTTGAAGCAATCTGTTTTTGAAGCTAAGAAGAGAACCCAGGTGAATCGAGAAAAATCATCTACAAGGACATAGATGTACCTCTTTCCACCATAGCTTAACGTCTTCATTGGTCCACACAGATCCATATGGAGAAGTTCCAAAGGCTTCTTTGTACTGACATCGTTCTTGGATTTGAAGGACGTTCTTGTTTGCTTCCCTTTGATACATGCTTCGCACTGTTCAATTTTCTCAGGATCAATTTGGGGAAGACCTTTTACATGATTTCTTTGATGTAGCTTAAGGATTGTGCTTGGTCCAGCATGGCCAAGTCGGCGATGCCAGAGGTCAGCGTCCTCTTTTGACACAGATAGGCATAACTCAGATTTTGGCTTGAACTCTTGGTTGAAGATGTAGACATTGTTCTTTCGGACTCCTTTGAGAACGACTTGGTTTGATTTTTTGTTGATGACGAGGCACTCCTTTGAGTCAAACGTGACTAGGTTTTCACCTTGATCACACATTTGAGAGACGCTTAGGAGGTTGAAGCCAAGTCCTTCAACAAGGCTAACGTTTGTTGCTTGGATGGACGGATTTAGAATGGCAGTTCCCGTCCCATTGATCTTTCCCTTGCCCTTGTTGCCAAACGAGACAGTTCCTCCCGTGGCACTACTTTGGATAGAAGTGAGATGGATTTGGCTTCCTGTCATATGATTTGAGGCGCCACTATCAATGATCCATGGGCGTCCCCTCACTCCCACCTGTCAAAACAAAGTTAGTGTTTGGCGACCCAGGCAAGGTGTTCCTTACCTGGTTCGTTACAAAAATAGAACTCTGGTTCTGGCATGTAGTCATTTATATTCACGTCATTTGAAATAGCATGCTTTCGGAAAGATCGCTTAGAACGTCTAGCACGCCTAGAGTTGGCCTTAGGGACAGACTCATTATTTTCAATGTTAGTCCTAGCTGCTTCTCCCCGTTCAATGTCTTTCTTCTGTTTTAAACAATCATATTTGAAGTGATCTCCTTGTCCACAGTACCAACACGTCCTGTAGTAAGTACCAAGGTAGTACTTCTTGTTAGGACGTTGGATTTTGTTCTTTTTCATCTTTTGAGGGTCACAGACTTTTGAACCTTCCCCCTTAGCAATTTTCTTATAGATCTTATGACTAGTAGAGTTAGTGTAATAGTCCTCTTGACCCTTCTCTCCACTTTCTAGGACTCTAATTCTTTCAAGAAGATTTTTGGTTTTCTCTCTTTCAAGTTCAAGTTCAGAAGTTTTGCTAGCCTCAAAATCGCTAGGAAGAGAGTTCTTAGTGTCAGATTCATAACCTAGACCTCTCTTAGCTGGGACGAAAATCATTGGTCTAACTTCTTCAACTATGGGACTCTTACCCATCATTTTCACTTCTTCCCTAAGCTTAGCGTTCTCAAGTTTGAGACACATGATTTCAGTTTTTAGGGACTGAGTTTCTTCACATGAGGACTCTAATTGAATGGTCATTGAACTACAGTTTTCACATTCAACCACAATATTTTCATTTTCAAGTTCAAGTTCATCCATTCTATGTTGCATGATAACACTTTCTTCCATGATTCTTCCAATAAGTTTAATGAGCTTGGATTTAGAACAATTTTCTAAGGAACTCATCATAGACTCACGGGTTACCTCATTTTCAGATTTTGGAGCGTCCTCCTCAAGAACTGTGGCGTCCTCCATGGCCATGTACGCCACTTGCTCATCAGGTTCTTCATCATTATCATCAGAAGAGCTACCATTATCCCATGCAGATGCGAACGCTCCGATGAGTGCTTTTGTCTTCATTTCTTTTGCGGACATTCCCGTTGTACACTTTTTGGCAAAGTGTCCTTTCTTGTTACATTTATAACAAGTAAGTTCTTTCATCTCTGCCTCAGTATACTTGGGACTCTCCTTCTTGTAAGGCATCTTGTGTTTGTTGATTTGTTTGTTTCTTTTGCCAAAAGAACGCAGAACTTTGTTAAAGAGAACATGTCCTTCCTCTTCTTCAAGTTGTTCCTTAGTCTTGCTTTCTTTTTCTTTCAATGCTTGAATGCGCATCCTTTCACGGTTCTCATTCTTATTGGCTTCCACCATCATAGCGAGTTCTTGTTGATGACGAAGATACTCAGCGTACTCTGGTGTTGATGTCATCAATGCGAGATCTGTCTGAGGGTTCCTAGCCAATTCAGCCATATCGGCTTCCCTTCTTGCTTCATAGCCTCTCAGCTTCCCATAGATTTCTTCCATATCCAGGGTCTTGTTGGCTGTATTCTCCTTGAACGTAGTCCTATCAAAATTCCATTTTCCTGTAAGTCCATCAATGACTACTCCAACTCTGTTCCTCATTGAGATTTCAACTTCTGGGATGCCCAAATTTCGCATCTTAGTCACAAGAGCTTCAAAGCGGTATGAGTAGTCCTTGACAGTTTCATTAGGCAGCATTCTGAAGGCGTAGAACTCTCGTTTGATTTCAAGCTTAACGTCGTCCTTCATCTCTGCCGTACCCACATGGTACTTCTCGAGAGCTTCCCATTGTAGTTTGGCCGTTGCCAAATTGCTAACTCGGGTGGCGTCCCTCTCGCAAAGGGACGCTTGAAGGAAGCATATTGCCTTAGCATTTGTTTCCAAAAGCTTGAACTCGTCAGGACCCCACTCGTCCTCTTTATCTTTCTTGTCATCAGGGACGGCAAGGTCACCTTTCATGATCACTCTCCAGCATTGATAGTTCTGACTTCTGCAAAACTTCTTGAAGCGGATCTTCCAGCGGTTGAAGTTGCCGTCCGTCAGGCGAGGAGGCTTCACAAAGGAGATTCCAATAGGTTCCATGTCCATCTTGTACCTGCAACTCAACAAAATCTAGAGAACCTGGCTCTGATACCAATTGTTGGATCGTAAGTCGTTAATGAAGGCGTCCTTAACTGGGTTAAGGACGTCCTTTAGTGCAGCGGAAAATAGAATTAACAGGAAACAAGATAAGAGAATAGACACGAGAATTTATAGAGGAACCCCACTAAGACCAACTAGTCTTATGGGTAAACCTCTACCTCCGCTTAGAGGATTTTCAATAGCCGTCCTTATCTTATTAAGAGAGAGTCCTTACAACTTAGGCGAGTCGTTACAATTCTCTGAGCTAAGCGTCCGTCCTTAGCCTCACTAGTAACATTCCTTTCAACCTAACAAGTAACCTAACACTCTTAGCTATAAGGAAGCTATCACTCACGTCTCTCACGGTCCGTTGTGAGAGACAAACTACAATTCTAACTGATTTGTGGTTTATATTGGATTTGATGTGGTTGGACTTTCTTTCTCTTGCTTCAAGCTCACTTGATCTTCTCGATCTTTGTTGGTGTTCTTGAATGCTTCGGGAGAGCTTAAGAGAAAGTCTTCAAAGTCCACACCGCTATGCATACCCTTGGGAGGGTATTTATAGCGGAAGTGGTTCTTGTCCTCTAGCGTCCTCTGAGTCTTGGCAGGTTCCCTGATCTTTGATCAACGGTGCGATGAGCCTCTTGAGGAAGTCAACTCTGTTGACGCTTGGGAAGCCTCCGCGTGGGTAGGGGACCATCGCTGGGAAAGCGACATCTTTGGAATTGTCTACACGTGCCCAGACAAAGGAAGCTTCCTTCTGAGGACTACGGCCGGACGTGATATAATCATGTTGGGGCTGCCTTGATTTGAATTTGAACTTCGTCCGTATTTTGGCGCGCGTCCCTTCTTGATGAGGACGCCGTCCTATCTGCGCAGGAACTTCGCCAATTACGTTTAGCCTTGGAAGTTCTGGTAACGTGCGTCCCTACAGCTTAGGGACTCCCGTTCACTTGTTGTCCTTTTCGCTCATGTGCGTCCACTGGACTTACCTGAGATCAACACTTGGACAACTTATCAAATACCTTTGAGTTTGTCATTATCAAAAGAAGGGACGATTATTATTGGTTTAGATATTAACGACTGGCGTCCTTAATATCGTCCCAACACGTAGGAACACATGCATCTTCGACGACTGCGGTCGGTCCTTGCGCGAGGACCCATACGGCGCGCCAACAGCGGCTCGACGGCGTGACCCGGCTCGGTCGGGGTAACGGATCGGACCGACCGCTCGCCCGCCCCGGGCTCCAGCGATCGATTCCGTGTGCTCATACGTATGCTCATACGTATATCCCTGCGTTACGTACACGCGAATGTGATTAGGGTTGCCCCCAACCTAGGGTTTTCATTGGATCGATAATCAAAAATGATTTTTGATTAGGGCAACCTCTTGGATCGACAATCCAAGGTCAGATATAGGGAGGCGCACCGCCGAATCCCGTACTTGATTAGTTGATTCAGACCGTGCAACGCTATGACTCGTGATTCCGTTGCCTGACTCGAGTCCCCATAGGTCTGTGCGATGAACAGACGCGCTTGCGATGAACAGACCGCGGTCGCGGGTGGCGATCCGCGGTCGCGGGTTTTGAATCCGCGGTCGTGGCTCTAGGGCTGCTGAAAGCGAATCGCGCGATTCGCCTGGCGCGATTGCCCTAGGGTCGAATAAGATTGTATCTCCGTTGTTTGGGGTCGATTACAACACCATAATTATGGATCGATTGCTGTTCCCACAGACGGCGCCAAATGTTAGTACACAGAATATGTTGGTGTACAAGTCTCAATTCCTTCTTCAATGACCTACTTCTCCAAGCCTCCTTCAATGACCTAGACCTGTAAAACAATGGACAAAGGGGGCGGGGACCCCCTAATCCACCTCCGATGCCTAAGTCAGTAGAGTATTCGCGAGGGTAACAATATAGAGAGAGAGGCGCAGGGTAGGGCTATCACAAGCGATGATCAGTCCCTCTAGGGTAGTTTGTGTATATCCTTTCTACATGGCCAAGCCATGTATTTATAGTGGAGAGAGAGGGCTAGGGTTAGTTCCTTAGAGCCCAAGCAATAATTCTATCTTCTTAAATAGGATAGAATCTTCCAACTACTAGATAACTACCAGGATTTAATAGGCTAATAAAGATATTTATTAGATATGCTTACCTGGCTGGCGAAGATATTATCTTTAATTAATAGGGTAAATTTATCCACCTACAGAAACCATAGTTATGTGATTCGTGTAGTTAAGGAATAAGGTTGATAAGATAACATTGAAAAAACATTATAATATAGAAAGAAACTATTACCATTTAAATATGATTGAAATTGTTACCATGGAAACTTCACTTTGGAGCATCACTACTGACTTGGAAATAAAGTGGGACAATTCCTTTTCAAACATAACCAAGGAAAGTGTTCCAGAATCATCAGAAAATTTAATCTCAATCTTCAGTCTGTATCATTTAAATAATAACAATTAGATAGTTAAAATATTAGATTAGATGAATAGAAATTGTTGGTGAAATTACCGTAGAACTACTATATTTGGCTTCGTAGGGCAATTGTTACAGAAATACATTTCACCATCGTATTCGACCCTTCGTTTGCAATGCTTGCAAGAGTTGTAGAACCAAATTTTTTCCTTGTTGATCTCTATGACAGTTGCAACCACAATGCAACAACATTTCTACAGGTTGAAAAGGTCATTAGCTTGAAAGTATACAAGTCTATTTCAACAAAGAAAGTACTCCAAATAGATCTACTTACGAAAACATACCTCTTTAGTTTGTGCAATATCACCCAAACATTTTCGCTTGCTTATTTCAAACAGATCTACTTCCATGGGAAACATAGACTCGTCAAATATATGCTCGTTTGCATTCCATCTACAAATTCATGGTATAGGAAAATTGCATGCTTTAGATAGGAAAACATTGTAAATTGTACCTGGTTTTAAAGTCATTCAATTGAGATAAAGCTTGATCATGGATTATTCTAGTTACACCTTTTGTAGTGTTCAAGACTTTTCCACCTGTAAAAGCCATGAAAGTGGAAAAATGAAAGTGAAGATGTATAAGAACAAATTAAATAATATGTCCTAGATAAAGATAGAAAGAACAATTAATTAATTGATCGATTTCTTACTTTGCCTCCATCAGAGGCTGTTAGGAAACTAAACGTACTACTTTCAAATAATCAAATCCACTTAACTATATTACTTATGCTTCTGTACGTACCTACCTAGCTTAGCATAATTCTAGTTGCATTTTTTTTGTGCATTCTATTATTTATTTTATTCCGTTAGTATTTGGTAACTTGTTCTAAAGTAAAAGGAAGTATTGAAATGTTACCTTTAAATAAATTAACCTTCATAAATTGCATTATGATATCTATCTCATGGGTGCCTTGATTTGCAATTACACTATACAATTGATCAGCATAGCTCTCCCAAAGTTAATTGGATTTCATCTATTCCAATAGAGTAGAATGATTTGTTGCATTGACGAATAATTCGACACCGAATCTTCCACGTTTGTTTGCTTGTTCAATCGAACCAATAGTATCAAATTTGGATGCCATAACGCCAGTTTCTATCAAAAATAAAATTATTTTAGTTTATCAAAAACAAAAATAAAATTAACAAACGATAATTAAGAAGCAGTAATTAAGATGAGCTAAACGATAATTAACGCCAATTTCTACGTGTATGTTCTATAAAATTAAGAATGTTATCGTATGTATGTACGTTATAATACAAACATAATGGATTCAATATCACTGTTAAAACATGACCAAGAATCTACGTTTATGTTCTATAAATTTAAGAATGCTATCGTGTTTAATTAGAAGATAAAAGACCACATTCAAATAGGCTAAAAACAAACCTTAAAAACCACGTTCTTTGTTCACCCTAGATTTTCAGATCTCGTTGTTTGTTTACCGTAGGAAAAAATTTGTGCAAACCCCTAGATTTGTACAGAACATAAAAGACCTTTCTAGGTGTTATATCTTTCTAAATTAAATAATAATATTTACTTCAAAGATAAAGAAATTTGTGATCTAGAGTATATATGTGTACATGTGATACATATTTGTGAATTGTGATCAACCCAATTATCTTGAACTAAATTAAATAATAATATTTACTTCAAAGATAAAGAAATTTGTGATCTAGAGTATATTTATTTTGTGTACGTGTGATACATATTTGTGATCAACCCTTCCTTAAACGTATAGAATTTTTAACCCTTCTTTTGTAGATATAGAATTTTTTATAAAATATATTTATCTTTCTATTGTGATTAGTGGTTTTTTAAATACACAAGGACCTAGTTGATTATTTTATTAAAGAAATAACACATGACGCAATTTTTTGTGAAGACTTTATCTCCGCTTTATACTATAAACAGTATAGATTAGTAGTTTTTATTTCATATCAGTTTTAGATAGGATAATTTAATTTATCCTTTCACTATTTTTTGTATTGAATATAATTACAATTTCAAATCTTAAAAGGGTATTGTGATTTGTAATTACAATTTCATCTATAGTTCGTTCCACCTTTAAAACTAATACTAACTAGCTTAACCTGTCGTGCCATGCACGACTATTTCACTTTAAAATATTAAAATAAAATTATATATCTTATAATCAAATATTTATATGAAAAATATTATATAAGTTTTATTATATGGACATGTTTTTTTATCTTTTAAAAAGAGTGATATTGTTTTTGAAGTTCATATAACTCAAAATATATATATATAAGACATATTTTTTTTTTTCACTCATTTATATATTTTTATGAAACTTGATTATAAGAATATAAATTCATATTTTACTTACAATTATTATCATAGATTAATAACGACTATCATAAATGTAAATATAAGTAAAAAAGTTCATCAACTGATAACTTGATAAATTTTATAAAAAGTTAATTGAAAATGTCAAAAAACACAAATTTACTTCTATTAAAGAAATAAGTTGAATCCAATATTCATAGATTTTTCTTAATTTGTTTGTGATAGATTTTTTCCTTTAATGCTTTAAGAATTAATAATTAACAAAAGCTTTTTTTTTTTTATATAAGTAGATAAGAAGAAAGACAATAATAAAACCCTATCTAATGTGAATAATAAAAATTAGCTTTTTTTTATATATATATGAGGTAGGGTCAAAATTAATGTGGTGATTCAAAAACGACCACTTGTATGTTTGTATCAGGAAAATAAAGGGCGTTTGTATAACTTGAGAAATAATTGTGGGATTATTTTGTAAATAAGTAAAAATTATGAAAAAGATGTACATTATCAAGATATAAATCGAAATTATTATTTGTCTAAAAAAGCAAATTTGTTATCAAGATAGAAAATATAATGGGTAAAAAAAATATAGTGGATCATGTAAATATAGAAAATAATTAACTTAAGCTTAAAAATGCTAAACTTATTCAAGTAAATCAAATAATAAAGTAACTAAATTAGTATTTCTATTAAAAAAATAATATAAAACTTTATCTTAAGAATTCTAAATTTAATTAAGTAAATCAAATATAATTAATTCATAGTAATTATTAGGAAAATTCAAAGTGGTTGAAACACAACGTACAAACAACCTGAATAAAAATCAAAACGCCAGCGGCATGTATAATTATAACACACCAATTTCAATGCTAGAATATGTCACATATTTAATATAATAAATTTACGTAGCATATATTAATATGGATAGATATTAGGATAATATGGATAGATAATATGCAATTTTGGTTAAAAATTAGATAATATGAAATTGTGGTTGAAAATTTACGTAGATAATTTTGAAAGAGAAATGTAAGATAATGACGTATAGATTAGCGTGATTTGGTTGCTTTACATACGTAACAGTTTTAGCTAGGTGCTTTCATGACCATGAGAAAAAAAAACTTCCTGAAAAGATTATATGTAATTGATAGAGGTATTTTAGTCGCCTTTAATACCTATCAAAGTAAACCTAACAACCCAACTAACGTAGTAGGGAAGTATGGGTCGATCCCACAGAGACTTGTGTTTTCGTGTATTGAATTTGAATACTCAGATGAATGTAAAACGGGGGGTTTTTGAGTGTTATTCTACTAGCTAATAAATTGAACGTGCAAAACTAAAGATGATTTATCAAATATGAGAGAAGTATGCTTAACCAGTTAACATCCATTGTGAATTCGATTATTGATCATTGATTATCAAAATTCTCTTTTTACCTTGACTAATCTACTGCGGAATGCTAATAACCCAATTTCGTGGAATTATCATTCTACTTCAATTCTAGTTATTAGCCCGACCGGTACTAACAACCCTAATTATCAAATAACCTAAGAGACCTCCTAGATTCAATTCGACAACAGCATTAAGATTCAAGCATCAATAGAAACATGCATTCAGAGCAACCAGACATCCAAATAACATGCGATTGAATTCTCTTCTCTAATCAACTAGTCCTACCAGTCCTAAATTGATTAAAGGTTCTACTTATGATCTAATTAATTCCAACTGGTAATTAGAAAGATCTAGTTGTAATTCAACCTAGAGATTCAATTAGATGCCCAATCTAACAAAACCCTAAATCAAACTTATTCAATCAAGCATAGAAAAAACAATCTAGTGAAGGCAAATTAAGAACAATCAAATCTCACAATAAGTCTTAATTCAAAACTTCAATTAACTAGTTAAGCAAAAGAGGTTTAGTTGTTCAAAGACATTGAAAAGCTTACAATTATTCCAAAGGATTCTTGTTCTTCTCAAGCTTCAACAATAATCCTCAAAGTCAAAAATTATGAGAATAATAAACCTAGAAACTAATATCCAAAAATATATCTAAGAGGTTTCTAAAAATATTATCCAAAACAAGTTTCAACCCAAAAGCCCAAGCCCGTACAGAAATAACACTCTTCGCTGACGCGGGCAGAAACGCGGGCACGACTCTGAAAAACTCGGGCGCGCTTTGGTGGCTTTGCCCGAGTTTTCACGCCAGAACCTCTGGTGTCGAAACGCGCGACATTCATCTGAAGCGCGGGCGCGCTTTCGCCATCCTTGCCTGAGTTTCTGGGCTTTTCTAACGAGATACTTCATTAACCTTGAACACTTGATTCCTCCTTTAGCCTCCATCCTTGCACACCTCTTTTGGCACCTTCAATCTCACTTCTCAGTCCACCATCACCATGAATCCGGCACTCGATCAACATATCTGCAAATATCAACCAAACGAGTGTAGATTCCGAATCTTCCAACACTAGAGCTAAACTACAAAATAAGGGAAAATCTACCTAAAAATGCATGAAAAACTAATCAAAACATGTCCTAAATACTACAACCTATATGCTCTATCAAATTCCCCCAAGCTTGAACCTTGCTTGTCCTCAAGCAAGAAATAAAATCAAGATCACACCACAACTAGCAAGTTAAAGCGTCCATCTCAATGTCAATCCACATTTCATCAATAAGTTAAACCTTGACCAAGACATCATTGCACACATGTATGAGAAGCTTTCAAAATCAAACCATTCATCCATTCTAGACCTCACCAAGGCAATGTGTTTTGCACTCTTCACTCAAGTGTTTAAGGGATGTGTTTCACTCAAAATGAACTTTGAAAACCAGACTACTATAGGCTTGCATCAGTGTTCTAAATCTCCACTACGAACGATCAAACACACAACAAAAATCATGAGGAATTTTTAAAGGGTTGTAATGGGGCCAAGGTATACACAAGTAGGTAGGGAAATATTTGGTCATGTGGTGCTAAAACCGGGAACTAGAACTAGCTAACTACCCAAACTTTAACCACTTCACTTCATATGTTCACCAACTTGTTTCACCTCTTCTCCATCACTTTTCTTTCTACACATTTGCTCATTTTTCTTTTTGAACTCACTTGAGGCTTTTCAACTTGATTTCACATTTTAATCTACCTCAATCAAACACTTTTTCTTTCTTTTCATCATTCATTTTTTTTTTCCAACTCCTTATCTCTTTTTTTTTCTTTCAACTCAATACAAATCCTTTCATTCAACTAACTCACCCATGAAATCATCTCCAACTACACAAAAACACCCTAGCTAAATCCTAATTCCCGGAAAGGGTCAAGCTTATATAGGCTAGGAAATTTTTGTGGAGCTACAAAATAAGGCTATAGGCTCAACAAGTGGGCTATCAAACAAAGGATCATGTATAAGGTAGATAAGGGTATAATGAGCTAACAAAAATGCCTCAATCATTTTAATGTCATGCATTCGAATCATGTAATGTAGCCTTGAAAAAGATATCTAAACGCAAGTTCTAGAGCTAGCAATCAAAGCGATACACTTAAGAAAAATATGCAAATATGCAATAAAAGGCTCAAAGTAATCTCACATGGTATAAATGTCTAGAACTTCATAAACGATCCAAAATTTAAACTTCTTATGCATGCTCAATCCTATAATCAAGATTAATAACTTAAGAATCATGCTTCAATCCAAGGAAACTTCAACCAACAAGCTAGTTATGGGTTAGATAATACTCTTAACTTAGAGAGACAAATGGTCAAGTAGGGAACTTGAATCCTACAATGCAATATTTTTGTGATTTTATAGTTTTTCAAATTTTTTTATGGTTTTTGATTGATTTTTTCATTTTTTTTTTCAATTTTAATCGATGCAAAACTATAATCTAAACATGCAAATGCAACTATATGAATGCAAAGATGAGATGACTCAACCAATAATCCCCTCCCCCAAGATGAGATGACTCAACATATCTGCAAATATCAACCAAACGAGTGTAGATTCCGATTCTTCCAACACTAGAGCTAAACTTCAAAATAAGGGAAAATCTACCTAAAAATGCGTGAAAAACTAATCAAAACATGTCCTAAATACTACAACCTATATGCTCTATCAGTAATTAAGCGGATTGATATTATATGTAATATGCAATATGAATATAGATATTACGATAATATGGATAGATACTATGGATAGATAATTTGGGTTATTTTGGTTAAATATATGTATGGATAGATATTGTTGATAAGGTAGTTAATTAAAAGATTGATAATTTACGGAGCAAAATTATGGTAGTTAATTAAAAGGCTTTAAAAATTATTTTGGTTAAATATTTTTTGTTGGGCCAGAATCAACGTGGTGCCTCGAAAACGGTCAGCTTTTATAATATATATATTGATTTTAATCTATTTATATATAAGAATGAACATATAGTATAGATTATAGTAAATACACAAATTAACGAAAAAAAAATCATTACCCGTACATGGTATGGGTCTTCAACTAAGTATAACTAAAATGGATCCACGAAATACACGGGAGCTCGCAAAATACACGGGAGTAACTAATTACAAAGTTCAATATTATACAAACTTCGATACAAAAAAATTAATTTCAAAGTAACGTATCGAAGCCATAAATGTTGATCGGGTACGGATTGGGTTTCGCACCGGATGAGGAGCAGCCTCGGAAGACATCGGCGCCTTGGATGTCGTTGGAGCTGCCTTTGCCAAGCGACTGTCAACCATCCGATATCGTCAGTTTGGTGGAGGGCCCGGATCTCCCCGCCTCCTCTTCTCAAGTTTCTCGCAAGGGTGGCACTGGTCAACGGCACAACGACACTAGAGTGGGTCAACGGCGACATTGGTCACCGCTACTAGTGACACCGGTGGTTTCCAGTTGTTAGTGACGACCTCATTCGCCTCTGGTGGGGCGCCAACGCCGGTGGTTGGTTGAATCGTAGGTGGATTGACCGCACTTCGTGAGGCGTCGACAATAGGGATTGGTCGATCGGGTCCGACCAAATGAGGTGGATTGGGGGGACATGGCGGCCAAAGGTGGTGGGACGACCAGATATGTAGTGACGAAAAGTATTCGAAGGTGAGGCGTTGTAACCTCTGGTGGTTATGAACGTGGTGGCCGGTAACGACCGACGCCGAATGTGGTGGGCCGTAACGACCGACAACCAACAATGATGTGGGGTAATGACTGACACCGGAGTGTAGGAAATAGTACACTGCAGGGCAAAAAACAATTAATCGGAAAATATGCTCGGAAAGTATTGTTGTGCCGTGGAAAGAAATACCACTGCCTTAGAAACAAATCGCCCCGACTATAGTGCAAGTCAGATATTGGCGTTTGTCCCCCAAGGTTTACACAACTCTCCTCGAACTGGTGCACTTCCGGTAAGAAGGGACCACTGAAGAACTCAGAACAAGGAAGATCAAGAGCGGGTTAAAGCTTTTTCTCAAAACCATAGGAAAGCTTCCAAATTTTCCATATATCTCTCAAAGAGGGATATAGAGTCTTAAATAAGAAATGTACGATCACATCAACAAATCTCCCCATGATTTTCTTCACTCCTCAACCAATCCACAAATATCTCATTTAGGTAAAACAAATCTGATTTGGTCAATACATAAATCAATTTGTTTAAATCTCACAAATTCCAAAATGAATATATTACAATATAAGTATTTTATGAAAACATGTTTCTTGTAGAGTAGAAAAGTGAAATTAAACCCGCAAAAGGTCAAATTGATTTATCCAACAATTAATTAGAAGATTTGCATCAACATTGGTGTTGCACACCAACAATCCCCCACTAATGCAAAGCTTCATCGATCTTGTTCCGAGTGTGATAGGTTCAATGCTTAAACTCTAGTATCTTTCGATTTGAACTAGAGCCTTAGTGAACTTGAGTATATTCTCAAATCAAGAGAGTGAAACAAGTCTTGAACTCCTTGACTTAGTTGAGAACGGAACACAAGAACACACATTTTACCTTGGTACTTAGTAGTCCTGCAATAGAGTCTTCTTTCAATAGGACTCTTGTACTTGGGATGCTCATGAGTAAACACAAGGACTTCTCAAGTCCTTTTATAAGGGTAGACCCTTTTATACTCAAGTAGGTGACTTCATCAAGTTTGTCTCGTCACAAACCACCCATAAGGGCTATGAAGTCATTAATAACATTATATGCTCAACCTCTTCAACTATAATTGGTCATCAGAATGAGAAAGTTTAAACCTCTAATATAGGTTTAATATAATCTTTCCCTTCAAAGATTCCGTGACCATATTCTACTCCAATCCTTTAAGTTGTACTCCATCGTGAATACATGATGTGATTAATATCAATCTCAAAGCCTCATGCTCGAGAACAATGTGCCTTATAATCTGTCTCATTCAGCCACTACCCTTTGCAAAACCTTGACAACCACATGTCAATGCATAAGTATACGGGTGTCTAGGGCACCCCCACAATGGGATGTCCATTTTAAACTGCTTAATACGTTGACCTCTTTTCCTTATTAGAGATGTAAGCCAGCTGGAAAGCTCTAATTTTTGAGGAGATTAAGCAACACAAGTATGACATGCAAATTCTTCCTGAAACCATAGCTCCACTTAGCATATATATATAATAACTTATGATCAAAGCATACAACACCGTTAAAGTGTAGCACCATAGTTAAGAAAACTATCCACATTTTCTAGGCTCTTTAACATTATAGGCCAAGTATGCACTTCATTTCGAGCATGTACTCATATATATATACTAGAAAATATTTACTGATTTTGCACTTATATATATATGCTAAGTTTTCATGACTTTTTAAAGTCTATCTCACTAGTACATTTTCTTATGTAATGTGATGTACGTACAGACTAAAATAATGCAAGTCGTTAAGACTTTAATGTCCTGAGATTATATAGAACACCCACCTGACAACCTTCTCATTGTGACCAAAGAGAAGTTAGGGTAACACCCCCATTTCGCAGTAGTATTATAGCTAGTAATCGCGCGTCTGACCAAACCCGAGATTAGTTAGGCCTTTACAGAGTGCAATCCAAGTATAAACAAAAACACTCTAACAACTAGTGTATCACAAAAGAACATACAACCTATAGAAGTAAATCAGGTATCTTCACTCAATTCTGGTTACGTATGTTCAAATTAAAGCTTTGCTTTAGTTGGTCCAAGCAAAACTTAACTCAACTCGAGTGAGTAACATTCTAGAGGTCTAACTCACTCTTAGTTGCCCTCTCTATAGTTAACTAGCTAGCTAGCATGCATCAGCATCAATAGAACAAGGTACAACCACAAGACTGGTGATTTTTTTATTTTTATTTTTATTTCTATTGATCAAATAATTCCCGTCATCAAATCACCAAGGCAAGATACCATCCATATGCAAGCACCAACCCGTTGTCTTCCTACTTATTGATATGCCTTGCATTCTATATCAGATATGCACACAGAGATATGAAGACATAGAATACTAGCAAATAAAATTATTGCATCTTTGGTCTCATTCAAAGAATTATCATAAATTCAATGTAGCCTTACTTTCACAAGTAACCTAATAAGGATATCATGTATGAGGTTCAATACTTCCATACTTTAAAAATAGTAGATCCATCTTGAACCCCCATAGTTCCACACATTTCACATTAGGCACATAGTTTCACTATTTATAGTAAATCCTACACAAATCTTGATAAGACATACATGTTTAACTAAGATGAAATCCCATTCTCAAATCACAATGAGGTAGATTAGCAATACGTGCAACATTCACTCATTCATGGAAATTTCAAAGCATCGACATGCATAGACTACACTTACTTCACAATTGCTTCCATGATATTATAGTAATTTCACTCCACAATATACAAAAAAATAGCACGAGGGAGCAATGTACTTCTATGTTGAAATAAGTTAAACATATATCAAGATCACCCAACCATGATATATAGAATTGAGCAAAGTGCCCTCTTTAGGACTGTTAAGACTTACTTATGTGAAATAAAGAAGGAACAAAATTGTTCTCATCTCATGCATCACCATTGAGATCAATCAACAATATGTAAACAATTAGTTTCATCCGCCAAGTTTGGTTCCAACTTTACATCTTATATGCCTTTTGAAGGTACATCACCGGTGAAGATATGTGATAACTCTATTTGCTCTATAAAAGCATGCTCTCAAGTCTTTCAAAATCACAAAAAACAGTAGAATCTTGTCATCAGAAGATTTACACATGGACCCGTTACACAAGCATGTACATACTGATTTGCAAGGCCGTGAACATACATATATATGATGTGAATAAGTTTTTATATATATATATATATATATATAACCCACTCAACATAAATTCCCGTACCCCGACATTTAGAAGGGTAATCAACTAGCTAGATGGGTACTTCACCTATCTCAGTCCATGAGGGTCAATCTAACTATACTAGTAAGTGATTTGCAACTCAGTAAAACAAGTCACAACTTTCATTTATATCTTATCGATCACTTATAATATTCAACTAGCTAGCAAGGAAAATCCATACGGCCAAGACTATATGTATGCCACACAACACTAAACTTAACTATTTTTCATTTTACAGCTTTGCACACGCATGAGTACGAATATAGAATGACAATTTCATGATAAGCTATCAGTTTATCTATGGAGAAAAAGTGATGAACATGAATATCACAATTAAAGTGATTCATCATGTCTATTTCGAAATGACAACAGAAAGTGTATAAACTCATTAACTTCCATTCTCTTATCTCCAAGATATTCTCGATCTAATGAACAAGCAGGTATAGTATATATATATCAACGAAATAGAGCCGGCTAATCTTAATGATTTTAGCTAGCTTGAATGTCATTCCAAAACTTGAGAAGGGCTCATCAAACTATTAAACAGAACCCATATGTATTAAAACTTATCATGCATGCAAGCATCCAAGCAAACCATCAAACGGATGTCAACAATGGCCACATGTAAATTAAGAGTCTGCTCCCCTATAATTCACATATTATTACGTTTTTTATTTGGAGATCATAAAAGTCATCAAGAAACAACACAGGCAATACAAACTCATTGCACAATTATAAAAGAGCATAATCTCCTCTTGGTTCATACTTCATACCCATAGAGTAAAATTCATGAGCTAATTAACCACAGTACAAAAAGAAAACTACCAAATCAGTGCAGAACTCATTTCTTAGATCTTGAATTTATTATAAGATCGGAGATCACCACCATATATATATATATATATCATGAAGACTTTAATTTATCATCAAGAAATCTAAATGTTGACAAATGATGCATCATCATTCAATTAGCATTAAGGTACATATACGCACTATCAATAAAAGTACCCAGATGGATGCAACGGCATGTGTATAGCTAAGGAAATTCACAATTCACACATAAGCGAGCATAGTACTACCATGAGTTGAATAAGGCTACCTTACCTCATTGACTTTGGAGTTTTCTAGTAAACACCAACCTTCATGATTAATTGATCTCGATGGTTCGATTATACCTATCCGAACTATCAGATTTCCAGTACGATCATGGCTGTGACGTGGTATTTCTAACTTCAGCAATGTAGTGTCCGATTTGTTTCTAATTATAGGAAATAGTACACTGCAGGGCAAAAAACAATTAATCGGAAAATATGCTCAGAAAGTATTGTTGTGCGAAAGAAATACCACTGCCTTAGAAACAAATCGCCCCGACTATAGTGCAAGTCAGATATTGGCGTTTGTCCCCCAAGGTTTACACAACTCTCCTCGAACTGGTGCACTTCCGGTAAGAAGGGACCACTGAAGAACTCAGAACAAGGAAGATCAAGAGCGGGTTAAAGCAATTTTGAGAGATATAGAGTCTTAAATACGAAATGTACGATCACATCAACAAATCTCCCCATGATTTTCTCCACTCCTCAACCAATCCATAAATATCTCATTTAGGTAAAACAAATCTGATTTGGTCAATACATAAATCAATGTGTTTAAATCTCACAAATTCCAAAATGAATATATTACAATATAAGTATTTTATGAAAACATTTTTCTTGTAAAGTAGAAAAGTAAAATTAAACCCGCAAAAGATCAAATTGATTTATCCAACAATTAAATAGAAGATTTGCATTAACATTGGTGTTGCACACCAACACGGAGTAGTCGACCGCTTGAAATGGGTATGCGTATGTACGGAGATGACGAACAACGCTCGGGTTTGACCTAATCCATTATTGGGCCGCGTAGCATGCCATTGGCCCTCGCGCTTAGCTTTCCTTCGTGCCACTGAACTCGCGTGAGCCTTGCCATCGCGCCGCAGATACGAATTGTTTTGTATCCGATTTTACCCTTCCGCAAGCCCGGCCTTCGTGCACATGTTGGTTGTGCTTAAATGTGGTGTAATTATTCGAAAATCCGGTGCGCAAGAAAATCGAGTATATCTATCTATCTATCTATCTATCTATCTATCTATCTATTACTATATACTAAAGCGGAAGCGAATTCCGTCACCATATTGCGCCACATTACCCTTTTATTTATAAAAGTTATCTTATACATCTTGATTTTATCATAATTTTATACATACCTTATTAAGATATTAGCTCTATCATAAACTTTGAGTTTTCTAATTAATAATTTTATCCAAATATATAAATTTCAATCCTATCATTATACCCATTTAATAAATACATAGATCTATCATAAACTTTTTATTAATAACATAGTTTCATTTAAGCATAAAGTATAAAACATAATGTTAACATTTTAGCCATTTAGTTATACATCATATTAGTTATTAAAAAAAATCATAATTTTATAATGATATTTTAAAAATATTATCAATGGTAACAAATTCTACCACTAAAATTCATAATTTTATAATGATATTTTAAAAATATTATCAATGGTAACAAATTCTACCACTATATATAAGCCAAATATCCATTCTATTAAAATATTCTATTAAATATATTTTTACCATCATATCATATTAAAAACTTTATAAAAAGATTAGACGTTATATTTACCTTAAATATATTTCTAATATTACCTATTGATTATGTTTTAGATAAAATAAAATAGATTTCTTAATTCAAATAATGATTTGTTAATATTTAAATAAAAATATTTAAACATTTATTATTTAATTATGTTTTCACAACACAATAACATATATGCAAGATTATTGTAATATCCGGTTCCGTCCCGCTTCCGTTTCTCAATTTGTAGATTAATTCGGGTCTTGATAGTAGAGAATTAAATAAAAATGCTAATAAGTCTTAACAGCTTAAATCAATTTATATGGATAGCCATATACTTATCTCTTCGGGTAAAGATAGGATTTTGCTATTTTCTTTTCCTTTTTATTTAATTCTAAATTAAAGGTAGTTAGTTAAAGATAAGATTTTGCGTCTCCTCCTTAGTCTCCCGTAATTTAAAAAAAAAAAAAATCAATTCTTAAACCAAACTAAACCTAGTGCACAAAACGCAGTTTCTTTCTCTCCGGTGAAGGGCCGTGGGAGTTAGGGTTTTCTCGCCGTTTTCGTGCGAGATTCACCGTGGTTGGATAGGTTTCTGGTTTCGAACCGGCAGAGCGGACAATCATAACAATCATGTTAGGAAAAAACAACAAAACCCTAGGGCACAGAACGCAGTTTCTTCCTCTCCGGTGAAGGGCCGTGGGAGCTAGGGTTTTCTTGCCGTCTTCGTGCGAGATTCACCGTGGTTGGATAGGTTTCTGGTTTCGGACTGGCAGAGCGGACAATCATCATGGGCGACGAAGTGGGAAAACGAAAGGATCTGCACTTAACTGCGGAAGAGTGCGAGATCATTGATGGAACAGTAGGGGATCGCGTAGACGAGGGAAGCACGGGGTCGTTAACTCTCGTCGGAACCTTGCTTACCTCAAGGCCTTTCAATGTCTACGCCCTAAAGACGACCATGAGGAGTGCTTGGAGGGCTAAGTATGGGGTCGTCTTTCGAGAGATCAAAAGTAACCTCTTTGCGTTTCAGTTTGCTGACATTGGGGACAAGGAGCGCGTGCTGCGAGGGGGCCCTTGGGCTTTTGATCGATCGCCCCTCCTGTTGAAGGAACCTGGGCACGAACAACCCTCGAGAATGTCGTTTACGACGGCTGACTTCTGGGTTCGGTTTTATGATATTCCAATTACTGCCATGAACAAGGAGATGGCGAGGATGCTGGGCAGTAGGGTTGGTACAGTTAAGGAGGTGGATGAATCAGTTGGGACTTTGGGCAGATTCTTGCGGGTTAGGGTTATGGTGGACGTTACAAAGCCGATCCGCAGAGGAGTGATGATGAAGATCGGGAATGAGAAGATTTGGATCGAGATCAAGTACGAGAGACTCCCGAACTTTTGTTATAACTGTGGTGTGCTTGGCCATGTCGAGATTGATTGTGAGAACGAGGAGGCGAAGTGACGTCTCTCATTTTGGTGGTGTTTTAGTAGTTAATTTCCCTTGTAAATAAGTGTTTTTCATTCTTTTCCTTGTTAGTTTCGTTCCTTTTTAGCTTAGTTCCCGGTTTCCTTCGAGATTCGGAGACTATGCGAGTTTGTTGTGTTTTGTAGGTAAAATGGCGCGTTTGAGGACGTTTTGGAGGAGCATCTAAGGAGGAGCTAAGCAAGGGAGCTAAGGAACGGAAGAGCCATGCAAAGAATGAAGAGGAACTCAAGGAAAACCAAGAAGAGAAGAAGGACCGAGACCCAGGACCGAGATACTACCAAGTCGGGCCCGAGTTCGAGCACTAGAGTACAAGACCGAAGTTCCCAACGTCGGGCCCGATGTCTGCCCGCGTCGGTCCGAGTCGGCAAATTAGAGGATTGGGCTCCAAAGCACAATGTTGTGATCTTCCAATTTTGCCCTTCTTCTAATTTTTGAATTCCTTGGTCCCCAATCAAGAGCAGAGGATAATTAGAGGTGATTAGAGAGGATTAGGAGAATCACACACACACACACCAAAAATCACTCTCAAAGGCTCAAGGAAGACTTGGAGAGCAAGGAGATGAAAGGAGGAGGAGAAGAGAGAGAGATCGGTGGAGCTAGAGAGGAGATTAGTGAGTTTGTACTTGTTTTCCTTTGGTTTTAGTAGAATTAAGATTTGGATCTTGTGAACCCATTTGGATTTGAATGCAATTTAGCTTTGGTTTGAGATTGATGATTGAGATTTGCATGATTTGCCATTTGATTGCTTTTTACTCTTACTTGATGGAGTAGATTCCATGGGTCTTCGGCTATGGGGGAAACCCCTAGCTAGGATTGGGAAGGAAACCCCAATTCCATAGCCTTGAGTGCTTGATCTATGAATCCTCTCTACATTGAGCTTCAATTCTCTTGTGGAAACAAGGGACCTAGGGCTTGTGATTGGTAAGAGTAAGCAGAAGCAATCTTGAACCCATCACTTGACCTAGCATCGAAGGTGAGTGGAAACTCCCTTGGGTCGAAGTGTAGAGTGGAGGGATTGAAGGCTAGCAACCTCGATCTCATAAGGATCAACACTTATTGGCTGAATTGGGGTGGAATTACCCAAGTCTAGTTAGCGAAGGAACCCAAAAACCCAAGACCAATCTACTATTTTTGCCTAATCGAAGTACCCAATACATCGGGCCCGACGTTGTGTGAGTCGGTCCCGGCCAATTCGACCTCGATCCACCCTCGGATCGCAGTGGCCTGTGTCGGTCCGAGGTGATTTCGTTTGATTTTCCTCGTTTTGCCTTTCTTTTACCTCTTTTTAGTCTTTTGGGTACTCTCAACGCACGAACTCCCGTGTGTTCGACACCCTACCTCTCTTACTACAATTGGGGTTCGGTTTATAAATTTAAATTTTGATATCATCCGATCCGGACGAGACTCCGTCAGAATTTTGGCGCCGTTGCCGGGGAGTTCTACTTGTTTGAGGTACCCTCTTTTGTTGAGTCTTTGATTTGTAGTGATTTGGGTGAGGGACTAGCCCAAGTTCCTTGTTTGTTTTGATTTGGTTTTGTTTGTGTTTTTGGTTGTAGGTGTATGCGAGCTCGTTCCGTCCGAGGAACACTTGAGCTCAACTTTGTGTGTGATCCGGAAAGCATCATCAAACAAGCCCGAAAGAAGAAGAGAATGGCGGACCAAGCCCGTGATGAGGAGGTTGAAAGGATGAGACCCGACATGGCTCGAATGCAACTTGAAATGGCGAACCGAGATGCCGAGGCTAGGAGAGAGCGCGAGCAAAGGATGAGATTGGAGGCTCAAATCAACACTCAACCCCGGAATGCTAGACAATACATGCATCCGGAGTTGAAAGTGCCGGAACCGACCATCGTCTTGCCGGAGGTGTCAAAGAATTTTGAGATCAAAACTCAATTCATCTCACTCATCAAGAGAGAGCAATTTCAAGGGAGACCGAATGAGTGCCCGATCGAGCATGTGAAGCAATTCAAAGACCTATGTGAGACCATCTCGACGGATGATGAGACACTTGAGTACGTGCTACTCAAGGCCTTCAAGTGGTCGTTGGGAGGCAAGGCATTGCATTGGTTGGAGAGCCAAGCACCTCGTTCCATCACATCATGGAGGGCTCTCAATGAAGCATTCTTGATGAAGTTCTTCCCGCCCACCAAGACGACGGAGCTTAGAAGGAAGATAGCAAGCTTTCAACAAGGAGCCCACGAGCCACTCTTCGAGGGTTGGGATCGGTTCAAGGAAATGTTGAGGGCATGTCCAACGCATGGGCAACAACCTTATGTCCTTCAAGACATATTCTTCCAAGGATTCAACCCCGCCACCAAGGGTAAATTGAACCTTCATACCGATTGTGGGTTCATTGACTTGCCTCCGGAGCAAGCGTGAGAGTTACTAGACAAGCTCTCCGATTATGAAGCCATGTATGGAGTAAATCAAGTGAACAAGGAGGTAAGAGTCCATGGAGACGGTGCGAAGAGGCTCTACGATCCAAAAAGTGAAGAGGTGGATAAAGATGTGAAGATCCAATTCCTTGAGGATGAGTTGAACAAGATGAGGAGGAAGATGGGTCATCTCCAACAAAACACAAGAGCTTGTGAAGAGTGTGGTTCTTTGAAGCATGGAGCCCAAGAGTGCCCAAATGAGCGCCAAGTTCGATTGGCCGAGCAAATTGAGGAGGCACACTATCTTCAAAGAAACTTCGGAGCGAGAGCCAATTTCAACAATGGAGGAAGGTGGAACCAAGGCCAAGCTAGTGGGTACAACAACAACTTCAACCAAAACGAGCCAAGGGCCCAACCACCACCATACCGACCTCCGGGATTCTATGAGCAAACACCACTATGGGCTCAAGACTTGAAGAATCAAGTCACCAACATGGTGATAAAATTTGATGATCAATTCAAGGAGTTGGGTGTTTGGAGAAGGCAAGTGGACAACCAATTTGTTCACATGGCGAATCAACTTCCAAGAGAGGAAGGGAGACTCCCGGGCCGACCCGAGGAGAATCCCCGTGCCCAACAACAACAAAATGAAGTTCGAGCCATAGGATTGAGGAGTGGACGGAGTTTACCCGAGCCACAAGTTCCAAGAACAAGAGAAGAAGGTCGGACCGAGTTGCCCAGTAACTCGGGCCCGATGTGCCATGACGTCGATCCAGAAGATGGAGGAGGTCCCCTGAGTTGGACCGAGGAGGAGCGCTCCTCCTCGGTCCAACTCAAGGGTCCTCCTCCGTCTTCTGGATCGACGTCATGGCACATCATTCTTATCACATACAAGCCCTAGTCATTCTTACTAACCTACATCTCATCCATTCCTACCAGATTATGACATGTAAAAGCGATAACTACTAGGTGCTGATATCTTATCACATAAGTCATGGCAAGAAAATAACTACTAGGCTGTTTGGCAATAGATAACAGAATAGATAGAAAAAGTGAAGGGACATAGCTGAAAAGCTAAAAACTAACTTTCTGTACTATGCTGTCCTATGGGCTATCTACCTAGATGCATTAATTCTTACATCTTACATTCGTATTCAAGAAGACCAACTTATGATAAAATTGACTAAGACATCTGTCCAAAATTCAGGAAAACAGCCAACATAGCTACTGCAAAACAGATAATGCACTGTAAACACAACACATCAGCATAGATAGGTCAAATAGGTTCTGGAAGATTTCTATCTCGTCAATCAGAAGAAGAGAGGAAGCAAGAGCTCTAAACATACCAAAATCTGACAATGTTTATAATACTGAGTCGACGTTGAATTCCTTGTAAACCCCGTACATTTTCTCCATAGCCCGAAGCTCGTATTATGATACAATTTTAAGCTTCGGATGCAATACCGTCGGGAAAAACAGAGTCACAGCCCTAGTAGTCGAAGCTAGAGGGCGGACGAATGAACGCAAAATCGAACGCAAAATCAAAATTGAACAGCAGGCTCTCATATCCAACGCAAAATCGAACGCAGGCAACGAATGAGTGCAGAAAATCGAACATTAGGGCAAAATTTCACCTGTTAACAGCGGGATTAGGCCGAGGTCGAGGGCGGAGGTGCGAGGGCGGACGAGGTCGAGGGCGGCGTCGGCGACGGGAAGACGTTGCTGGAGAGGCGCGTGGAGCGGGATTAGGCCTTCCGACGGGGGAGTCGTGGAGGAGACGAGAGCGAGAGTAGCGCACGGAGGTGCGAGCTTGGCCTGTAACAATGGTGGACGGCTGGAGCGAGAGCGAGCCACCGGAGAGGGCTTCCGACGGCTAGAGCGAGAGCGAGAGGAGGTGCGATCGAGTTGCTCACGCCGGAGAGGAGGTGCGAGCTGCTCACGCCTGCTATGGGGTTTTGTGCGATCGAGCTTGGTCTTAGGGTACGTGACTGATGAAGAAACTCGGTGTTTCTGCTAGAGCATTAGGGCGCTTTTACAATAAGCGTCTTTACCGTATTTTGTTAGGGCGCTTTTTAAAAAAGCGTCTTCCATGTGGGTTAATTTAGTGCGTTTTTCATAAAAAGCGCCCTATTGTATATTTTTTTCGGTTTAAAGCAATTTAATACTACAGGGCACTTTTTAATATAAGCGTCTTCCGTGTAGGTTATTTTAGTGCGTTTTTCACAGGCGCCCTAATATTTCCGCATTATAAAGTGAATTTTGTACTAGTGAGCAGAACTCGGGCCCGACGTGCCCTGTAGTCGGCCCGATGTGCCCGATAATTCCCTGCCCCCGGACCGAGGTTCCTGAAATCGGTCCCGAAGTCATTCCAACGTCGGTCCAAGCTAAAAATGTTGGGAGAAGTCAAGATCGGTCCAAGGAGGTGGATCCTACCAAGAAGCAAGGAAGCACAACTCTTCCATACCCTTTGAAGAAGCCCAAGGAGATTGTTGAGGGCAAGTTTAAGCGGTTCTTGAAACTTTTGCAAGGCTTGAACATCACCATTCCATTCACCGATGCTCTAAGTGAGATGCCATCCTATGCAAAGTTCTTGAAGGAAATTTTGAGCAAGAAGAGGTCAATTGTTGAGATGCAAGATGAGGTGAAGATCTTGGAGCTACCTCAAAAACTAGGTGACCCCGGAAGATTTGCCATCACCGTGGGTATTGGGTCACGAAAGTTTCAAGCATTGTGTGACCTTGGAGCGAGTACAAGTGTTATACCATACACTATATGGAAGTCTACCGCTATGGGTCTAATTGCTCCGGTTAACATGAGGTTGACTATAGCCGATGGGACATCAATTGAGCCGATTGGAGTGGTAGAGGACTATCCGGTATGTGTGGAAGGACACTATGTCCCGGCGGACTTTGTTGTGGTTGACATGCTAGAAGTACCGGGAGAGCCTATCATTTTGGGAAGGCCATTCCTTGCTACGGTGGGAGCCGTAATAGATGTGAAGAAAGGTCACTTGTCCCTTGAATTTGGAGGGGTGGAGCTCGATTTTTCCTTCAAACCAACTTCAAAGGACGCTTTGCATAGAGAAGCCAAGATGGTCCAATTTCTTCCAAGAGGAGTGCAATGGGAAGCTATATCTAACAAGCCAAGTACAAGGAAGCTAGAGTTGAAAGCCATCCCACCACCCTATGGAGTTGAAGTGAAGAATGAAGGGGAGGTTGCTAATCAAGAGGAAGATGAGAAGGTGGAGAGTGGAATGTCTTACTTGGAGGTGTTCAAGGCCGAAACGGAGGAAACTCAAGCACCACTGGAGCCTTCACATGTACTAAAGGAGCTTCCAAAGGACTTGAGGTATGCCTTTCTTGGTCCTAACTCTTCATTGCCCGTAATTGTGAATGCTAATTTGAATGATGAGGAAGAGTCTAAGTTGTTAGCGGTCTTAAGAAAGCATAGAGGAGCTTTAGGGTATTCATTAGAGGAACTAAAGGGAATTTCACCATCAATTTGCATGCATAGGATCTACATGGAGGACAACCATAAACCCACTATTGAACCACAAAGAAGATTAAATCCTAATATGAAAGAAGTGGTTAAAAGTGAGATACTTAGGATGTTGGATGCGGGAATCATCTTCCCAATTTCGGATAGCAAATATGTTAGTCCCGTGCATGTAGTTCCTAAAAAGGGTGGATTGACCGTAGTTGAGAATGAGAAAGGAGAAATGATTCCTACAAGAACCACTACAAAATGGCGCATGTAAATTGATTACCGAAAGTTGAATAGTGGAACTCGTAAGGATCATTTCCCCCTTCCTTTTATTGACCAAGTTCTTGAAAGATTAGCACAACATGAATACTTTTGCTACCTTGATGGGTATAGTGGATTTTGGCAAACTCCTATTCACCTCGATGATCAAGAGAAGACGACTTTTACATGTCCCTATGGAACCTTTGCCTATAGACGCATGCCGTTCAGTTTGTGTAATGCTCCGGCAACGTTTCAAAGATGCATGATGTCTATCTTCTCCGACATGGTAGAGGAAATAGTGGAAGTATTCATGGATGATTTTTCGGTCTATGGTTCCTCTTTTGATGCTTGCTTGGCTAATTTGGACAGAGTGTTGGCTAGATGTGAAGAGACTAACCTTATGCTTAATTGGGAAAAATGTCATTTCATGGTTAAGGAAGGAATAGTTCTAGGACATCTCGTTTCTAGTAGAGGAATAGAAGTTGATAGGGCCAAAATTGTGATAATTGAAAAACTTCCCCCACCTACTTGTGTGCGTGATGTTAAGAGTTTCTTAGGTCATGCGGGCTTCTATAGACGCTTCATCAAAGATTTCTCTAAAATCTCAAAACCATTGTCTAACCTCTTAATGAAGGATGTTCCCTTCGAATTTTCCGAGGATTGCATGAGTGCTTTTTGTAGGTTGAGAGATGCTTTGGTTTCGGCACCTATCATGGCGTCACCCGATTGGAATCTTCCCTTCGAAGTGATGTGTGATGCAAGTGATTTTGCCGTGGGAGCCGTTCTTGGGCAAAGAAAAGAGGGAAAGTTGCATGCCATCTATTATGCAAGTAAAACCTTGGATGAAACTCAATGCAAATACACAACTACGGAAAAGGAATTCCTAGCGGTGGTGTTTGCATTTGAAAAATTCCGGTCATATCTTGTGGGATCTAAGGTGGTAGTCTATACGGATCATGCGGCAATCAAGTACCTCATGAAAAAGAAAGATGCAAAACCAAGGCTTTTGAGATGGATGCCATTTTTCAAGAGTTTGACCATGAGATCAAAGATAAGGTGGGTACGGAGAATTTGGTGGCCGATCATCTATCTCGGTTACCCGTGGAGTACATGATTGAGATGGAAGATGGCGTGGAAATAGATAATATGAGGGTGGATGAGGGACTAATGAGAGCCAAGAAAGAGAGAAAGGAGGGATTGACTAGGGCAGAACATCGGACCAGGAGCATAGATTGTCGGCCCGAGGTACCCAGTAACTCGGGACCGAGGTCTCCAACGTCGGTCCAAGGAGGATTGTGCACTTGTTCGACCCAATCGACATCCTCACATGTCGGGACTAATACCTTGCAATGTCGATCCATGAAATCAAGTAAGATCATTCACTCGGTCTCTATTCCATCCCATTCTAAATTGATTAAATCTTCACCTCCCACTTGTCTTCTATCTATTGAGACCGTAAAACGAGGGGTCACCCCTTGGTTCGCGGATTTTTCTAACTTTGTTGTAGGGGGAGTGATCCCACCAAATTTGTCTTACTCGGCTAGGAAGAAATTCTTACATGATGCTAGGCAATATTATTGGGATGATCCGTACCTATACAAAGAAGGGGGCGATAGAATCTATAGACGGTGCATTCCAAGTGAGGAGATTGAAAGTGTCATCCGCGATTGCCATTCTTTGCCAACCGGAGGGCATGCCAAGAGTTCAAAGACCGTGGCTAAAATTCTACATTGCGGTTTCTATTGGCCAACCATGTTTAAGGATGTGCATGGGTATGTAAAGAGATGTGAGGAGTGCCAAAGAGAGGGGAACTTGTCAAAGAGAAATGAGACTCCGCAAACCGGAATGCTAGAGGTAGAGCTCTTTGATGTATGGGGGATCGACTTCATGGTACCATTCCCAACGTCGGGCCCGTACAAATACATTTTGGTGGCCGTAGATTATGTCTCTAAGTGGGTAGAAGCCATTCCAACAAGGACCAATGATGCAAGAGTTGTGATGAAGTTCTTGAAGAGCAACATCTTTGCTAGATTTGGCGTGCCGAGAGTTCTTATTAGTGATGGTGGCCCACACTTCATTGAAAGATGCTTTGAGAATGTGTTGATTAAGTATGGGGTGTCTCATCGAGTTGCTACTCCGTATCACCCTCAAACAAGTGGGCTAGTGGAGGTTTCAAATCGTCAAATCAAGGCTATCTTGGAGAAGACGGTGTCTAAGTCAAGGAAAGATTGGGCATCTAAGCTTGATGATGCACTTTGGGCTTATAGAACCGCCTACAAGACACCCTTGGGGACTACGCCTTTCAATCTAGTGTATGGCAAGGCGTGCCATCTTCCGGTGGAATTGGAGCACAAATCCAAGTGGGCTCTCAAAGAAATGAATTGGGATGTAAATACGGCCGGAGAAAAGAGGTTCTTAGACCTCCATGAGTTAGGGGAGTTGAGGCTAAAGGCGTATGAGAATGCCAAGTTATATAAGGAGAAGACCAAGAGGTGGCATGATAGGAAATTGGTCCCAAAAACATATCAAGTTGGCGACAAGGTCCTCCTTTTCAATTCAAGACTTCGGTTCTTTCCCGGAAAACTTCGAACAAAGTGGAGCGGACCGTTTGTGGTACATCAAATACTTTCTCAAGGAGCGGTAGATTTGATGGGCAATGATGGAAGGATCTTTCGGGTAAATGGTCATCGAGTGAAAAAGTTCTATGATAAGATTGACCTAAGTGAAGAAGTAAGGGCCACATGGGCTCTCCTCTTAGCAAACTAAGCCTCAACATGCCATTCAAGAATAAGGAATTGTGAGCTCTCTTTACTTTTGAGTTTTGATTTCTTTTGATGAGGACATCAAAATTTTAAGTATGGGGTGGGTTAGTAGCTCATAGTTCCATGTGTAGTTCCATGTGTTTGTTCTTGTTTTGTCTAAGGGATGTTTCATTTTGGGATAGTGGCATGAGATGTTTCATGATGATTGAATTTTATGGTATGAATGGATGAGTTTGTTTGTTTTGTTTGAGAAATTTTTTGCAAAAATCCATAAAAATTCGAAAATTGTGTGAAAAAATGTCAAAAGGATTTTGTTTTTGGACTAGGAATTCCCATCTTAGATGTCTAAAGAAGGCTAATGATGATGTGAGCATGTAAAATCCTTTGCATATTTTTGGATGGTTTAGCCTCTAAATGGATGTTGCTTTTAATGTGATGTGATATCTTGCATGTTTTTATTGAGCACATGAGTTCTTGGATGAGGTTTTGATGTAACTAAGCTAGAGTGAACCTTGTGAGATTATTTTTGGCCATTTTAGGGATGCTTGTTCATATTGCATATCCCTCATTTTCTTGTGTGATTAGCTCATGCATTCTTAGTAATACTTGCTATTGAGGTGTTTATCTATTTTCCAAGACCAATATGAGATTTGTTCTATGCATTGTCACATTGATTTGAACTTTATTTCATTTAGTCACAAAATCTTCCATATCCTACCTTGAAGAGAAACCGTTGTTTGTAGCCCCGTTTTAGCCTTAGACCTTTGTTTGAAACTCCTCAAAAATATGATTCCTAGCCTATATGACTTGACCCTTATGGGAGTGGACTTTAGTGAGAGATTTGGAAGAATATTTGGAGAGTTGAGATTCTCTTTGGTGAAGGGCAAGAAATGGAGTTATAACCCAAGTGGGTAGTGCATCTTTGTGAAGTATAAAGTGGAAAGAAAAGAAAGAAATGTTGGAAAAAATAGTGGATTGAAAGCAGAGTGCTTAAGTGTAAGGAAAAGGGTACCGACCGAGTTAATGTGCATATCGGGCCCGAGTTAGTGCAAGTCGATCCTAGTGGAAAAAGTGTGAAAAATCCAACAAAAAGTGAAGTGCAAAGATGAAGTGGAATGTTTAGTGAAATGTGGGTTGAAAGAAAGAAAAGAAGAAAATCAAAGTCTTTTGGGAGTGTGAAGATGAAAGTAGAATAATTTGGTGAGTTTGGTGAGAGACTAGAAAGTTCAATCCCCATCATAAGCACCAGAAGACCAAAGTGATTCCCACCTTGAGAATTACCAAAAGCCCCATTACAACCCGGCCGAATGGAACCTCTTTGAGGACCTCCATTGAGCCAAGTTCATATTCTTTGTGTGCATTGTAATAGGCATCTCTAGGTGGAGGAATTGGTGATATTAGCTTCAATAGTAAAGTCTTTACTTGCATGATTGTTGAGTTTGAGTCTTCATTGCTAAACCTAAACACATGATGAGTGATACACATTTTCATGTCCCTAAAGTTAGGCTTTGTTGCATTGACTTTATTCCTTGAACACTTGATCATTGTGTGATGACGTAATCTTGCTAGCATATCTATCACTTGTGCTTACTTGATTTTTCATATGAGGCTTTACTTGAAGATTGTGCTTCGGTCTTACTTATGTTGTTATTGCTTGAGGATAGGCAAGTTTAAGTATGGGGTATTCTGACGTCTGTCATTTTGGTGGTGTTTTAGTAGTTAATTTCCCTTGTAAATAAGTGTTTTTCATTCCTTTCCTTGTTAGTTTCATTCCTTTTTAGCTTAGTTCCCGGTTTCCTTCGAGATTCGGAGACTATGCGAGTTTGTTGTGTTTTGTAGGTAAAATGGCGCGTTTGAGGACGTTTTGGAGGAGCATCTAAGGAGGAGCTAAGCAAGGGAGCTAAGGAACGGAAGAGCCATGCAAAGAATGAAGAGGAACTCAAGGAAAACCAAGAAGAGAAGAAGGACCGAGACCCAGGACCGAGATACTACCAAGTCGGGCCCGAGTTCGAGCACCAGAGTACAGGACCGACGTTCCCAACGTCGGGCCCGATGTCTGCCCGCGTCGGTCCGAGTCGGCAAATTAGAGGATTGGGCTCCAAGGCACAATGTTGTGATCTTCCAATTTTGCCCTTCTTCTAATTTTGGAATTCCTTGGTCCCCAATCAAGAGAAGAGGATAATTAGAGGTGATTAGTGAGGATTAGGAGAATCTCACACACACACACCAAAAATCACTCTCAAAGGCTCAAGGAAGACTTGGAGAGCAAGGAGAAGAAAGGAGGAGGAGCAGAGAGAGAGATCGGTGGAGCTAGAGAGGAGATTAGTGAGTTTGTACTTGTTTTCCTTTGGTTTTAGTAGAATTAAGATTTGGATCTTGTGAACCCATTTGGATTTGAATGCAATTTAGCTTTGGTTTGAGATTGATGATTGAGATTTGCATGATTTGCCATTTGATTGCTTTTTACTCTTACTTGATGGAGTAGATTCCATAGTCTTGGGCTATGGGGGAAACCCCTAGCTAGGATTGGGGAGGAAACCCCAATTCCATAGCCTTGAGTGCTTGATCTATGAATCCTCTCTACATTGAGCTTCAATTCTCTTGTGGAAACAAGGGACCTAGGGCTTGTGATTGGTAAGAGTAAGCGGAAGAAATCTCGAACCCATCACTTGACCTAGCATCGAAGGTGAGTGGAAACTCCCTTGGGTCGAAGTGTAGAGTCGAGGGATTGAAGGCTAGCAACCTCGATCTCATAAGGATCAACATTTATTGGCTGTGGAATTACCCAAGTCTAGTTAGGGAAGGAACCCAAAAACCCAAGACCGATCTACTATTTTTGCCTAATCGAAGTACCCAGTACATCGGGCCCGACGTTGTGTGAGTCGGTCCCGGCCAATTCGACCTCGATCCACCCTCGGATCGAAGTGACCTGTGTCGGTCCGAGGTGATTTCTTTTGATTTTCCTCGTTTTGCCTTTCTTTTACCTCTTTTTAGTCTTTTGGGTACTCTCAACGCACGAACTCCCGTGTGTTTGACACCCTACCTCTCTTACTACAATTGGGGTTCGGTTTATAAATTTAAATTTTGATATCATCCGATCCGGACGAGACCCCGTCACGAAGCATTTCCAAAACGAATATGGTGACTGGTTGTGAGCTTCTCCGATGAAGGTGATGATCGAAAGAAACAGTGCTGAACGGTTGAGAGAAGCGGCTATTCTGGGGTTACAAGGAGGGGCTAAAGCGATATCGGATAGAATTGGGACGGATTCGGGTGCACGAGGGGGGAGGCGTTCTCTGATGGACCTGTTAGAAGAGAAGGAGAGAGTTGAGTCGGAGGAAGATGGGGATACTCGGCCTGTTTTACCTCTGAATCCGGTTGAAGAGCAAACAGTTTTGCAGCTTCAAAGGGTTGCTGTTGGAGATAGTGGGAATAGGCGAGCTGATGTAGCTGGAAAAGAAATGGAGGCCACCTTGCATGGAGCTGAGCAATAGGGTGAGATTAGTGTTAATAATCCAAGCCATGCAAGTGCAATTCAAGCTAGTGCATTAAATTCTCCCATGCAGACACAACAGAAAAAAGGGAAATGGAGGAGATTGGAAAGAGAAAATAAGGAGGATGGGAATGTTGTAAAAGAGGTTCAAAAAAGGAGTAGAGAAGAGATTGAGGGGGGAGGACGTGATGGAGACGGATCTGAACGTTGCTGATGTGGATGGCAGGGGCGTTAGTGAGGGTGTGGATAAGAGGAGGAGGATCGAGAACAACTCTGATATATCGGCGAGGAAGGATGGCCTTCCTTGCCGGGCGCCATGAGTTGTCTAAGCTACAACTGCCGGGGATTGGGGAAGGCCTGGGCAGTTGCTCGTCTTACCGAATTGGTAAGAAAGGAGGTCCCCAAGGTGCTCTTCCTTATGGAGACTAAAAAAGATAGGAAGGGTATGGAAAGGGTTCGAAGGAGTCTGAATTTTCCGAATGGGTTTTTTGTTGATTGTATTGGATCGTCGGGGGGCTTAGCATTGCTGTGGGAAGAGGAAGTTAACGTTTCGGTTCGCTCTTATACAGCCCATCACATTGATGCCTTAGTTGATTGGTGGGACGGGAGAGGTGAATGACGGTTTACCGGGCTGTATGGGTGGCCGAAGCGGGAAGAGAAGAAGTTCACCTTTGATTTGTTGAAGGAGTTGGCTAGAGATAATTTTGATGTTTGGGTGTGTGGAGGAGATTTTAATCAGATTATTCGGTTAGAGGACAAAGTGGGGGGTGCTGAAGCTGATTTAAGCCAAATTTTAGCTGTTAGAGAGGCGTTGGAGGTGTGTGGGTTGGATGAGATGGGCTTTGGTGGTGATCGTTTCACTTGGGATAACGGGAGAGAGGGTGATGAGTTCATTAAGGAGAGGCTTGCTATGTTTTTGTCGATTGAGGGGTGGCAGGTGCGTTATCCTCGGCTAGGGTCGAACATTTACAGAGGTGGCGTTCCGACCATGTCCCGATCAAGTTGTTGTTGGAGGAAGAGGATGTTGGGGAGTCTCAACCTAGGGGCAGGAAACCGTTCCGATTTGAAGCTATGTGGATGGATCATGAGGATTGTAAGGAGATTATTAAGAATGCTTGGAGTAACCCGGGTAGTCGGTGGGGTGAGGTGGGCATTCTTGGCAAAGTGGAAAGGTGTGGTGTCGACTTGTATGATTGGGATAGGTCCTGCTTTGGGAACGTGCGTAGGGAGCTCGTTGATATCCGGGAGAAATTAAGGCGGTTGGGGAAGGCGGGAGTGACCGGGAATGAGATTGGTCTAAAGAGAAGTTTGGAGGCTAAGGAGCGGGAGTTGATGCACAGGGAAGAGGTGTTGTGGTTTCAAAGAGCCAAGGCCAATGAGCTTATGTGGGGTGACCGTAATACGAAATTCTTCCATCTTAAGACGAGTGGTAGGAGGAAACGAAACCACATCAGGAAGTTGATAGACGAGGAGGGGAGGGCGTGGAGATCTCATGAGGGGAAGCTCACTGTTGCTCTTGAATATTTCCAAAATCTGTTTAAGTCTGATTCCAGATCCTATCCAATTGCGACTCCTCAAGGAATCGAGCCTTTAATGACGGTGGAGGACAACTTTGAGCTGCTTCGTCCCTTCTCGCCGGATGAGGTTAGAGCTTCCCTTTTCTCCATGCATCCTACAATATCCCCGGGTCCTGATGGTATGCCGGCACTTTTTTACCAAAAGTGTTGGAATATTGTCGGGAGCGATGTGACTTCTTTCGTCTTAGGGATTTTGGAGGGGGCTGATTTTCCGGTTTCTCTCAATCATACCTTTATTACCTTGATTCCAAAGACTAATGAGCCTTGCAGGATGAAGGATCTTCATCCCATTAGTCTTTGTAATGTGCTTTACAAGGTGGTGTCGAAGGTCTTGGTGAATAGTTTGAAGGGGTGTCTGGATAAGCTGATCTCTAAAAGCCAGAGTGCGTTTGTCCCAGGGAGGCTGATTACAGATAATGTGCTTGCAGCTTTCGAGGTGTTCCATTATATGAAGTCGAAGAAGAGAGGCAGTAAAGTCTATTTTGCGCTCAAGCTGGATATGGCTAAGGCGTACGATAGAGTTGAGTGGGATTTTCTTGAAGTTATGATGAAGATGTTGGGATTCGAGGACCGGTGGGTATCTTTGGTGATGAAATGTGTTCGTTCAGTCTCCTTCTCGGTTCTCGTGGATGGAGTGCCGTCGAGCAGCTTCACTAGGGGTAGGGGGTTGCTTCAGGGGGATCCGTTTTCCCCGTATCTATTTCTGATGTGTGCTGAAGGACTGTCTGGGCTGCTTCGTGAGAGTGAGCGGCGTCACAAACTTGAGGGTATTGCCATTGCTCGCGCGGCTCCTAGGGTGTCTCACTTATTCTTTGTAGATGATTGTGTTCTCTTTGCAAGGGCGACATGTCAACAGGGTGATGAAATCGTTAAAATCCTCCGTGATTATGGAGCAGCGTCGGGTCAACATATCAACTTTGCAAAGTCTGAATTATCAATTAGCAAGAACGTTAGTGTGGCACGTCGAGCTGAGCTTCAGCGTATTACCGGGTACGTGAGGTTGAGAAGCATGAAAAGTACCTCGGGCTCCCGACGGTAGTGGGCCGCTCTAAAAAAGCGGTCTTTCAAGGCATTAAAGAAAGGGTGTTGAAGAGGCTAAGAGGTTGGAAAGAGAACGTTCTTTCTAGAGCGGGTAAGGAGGTCCTCATCAAGTCTGTAATCCTGGCTATTCCTGCTTATTCGATGAGTTGTTTCCGCTTTCCGACCGAGCTTTGTAGAGACATTGAGCAGCTCATTAGCAAGTTTTGGTGGGGTGATGGGGTGGGAAAGGCTAGCATTCACTAGCTCCGTTGGAAGAAGTTGTGCTTGCCAAAGGATAGAGGAGGGCTCGGTTTTCGTGACTTTGAAAACTTCAACTTGGCCATGCTTGCGCGTCAAGGGTGGCGGCTTCTCCAAAATTTTGATTCTCTGATTGCTCGTCTTCTCAAGGCTAGGTACTTCCCGCGAAGTTCTTTCCTTGAGGCGAAGCTGGGGTCGAATCCTAGCTATACGTGGAGGAGCTTATTGCATGGTAGAAGGGTTCTTGAGGGAGGGTTGGTATGGCATGTGGGGAATGGGAGCGATATCAAGGTCTGGGGAGATAGATGGGTTCCGCGGCCTCGGTGTTTCCGGCCGATCTCTCCTTGTCCGCCGGGCTGTGAAAACACTCGGGTTGTGGACTTGATCGACTGGACATCGGGTGTTTGGGACGTCTCGCGGGTTCAGGAGCTTTTCATGCCCATTGATGTCGAGGTCATTCGGCATATTCGTCTGTCTCATCCGGGAGTGGCTGATGAGATGTTTTGGTATTGGACAAAGGACGGGTTCTTTTCTACCAAGAGCGCTTATCATATGCTTCTTCAAGATGAGTTAGAGTCCTCGGAGGGGAGTGGTTCCGGGGCGTCTCAGGGTCGAAGCGGAGTTTGGAGGAAGTTATGGAAAGTTGGAGTCATCCCAAGGGCTAAAAATCTGGTGTGGCGTGCTTGTAGGGAATCTATTCCTGTCAAGTCTAATTTGTGTAAGAGGAAGATCACTCCTGACGATGCTTGTGTCTTCTGCGGTCGAAGGGAGACGGTGCTGCATGCTTTGTTTTCATGCCCTGAAGCACAACGGTTGTGGGTCCACTTTCCGGGGTTTGTTGAGTGCGGAGAGGCCTCGTCTTCGGTTTTTGATTTCTTTGAGAGGGTGTTGATGGCGTGCTCCTCGGCTGAAATTGAATTGTGGATGCTCGTGTTATGGAAAGTGTGGGGCAACCGAAATAAGCTTTTGTTTGATGGGGTGCGAGAGGATCTGACGAGCGTGATCTCATCCTTTAAGGAACTCTCGGGGAGGCAGTCGACTATCGGTTGTGATCAGGTTTCTGTCACGAGCGACGGGTCTGCTGGTGAATGGAAGAGGCCGCCCATTGGTGTTTTTAAGGTCAACTGTGATGCGAGTTTCAGCTCGGTGGGTTGGGACGGCGTTCATGGTCGGGTCTGCTCTTATCGGCTATTGCTCGGACCCTGAAGTTGCTGAAGCTGCTGCCCTTTGCTGGGCGCTGCGCAGATGCCTCGAGGCGGATTTGCAACACGTAATCTTGGAGTCGGATTGCAGCTCGTTGATTGCAAAGCTCAAGGATGGACGTCCGTGGAAAGGCGAGCTGGGGGCTGTGTTACACGAGATTCGGGCGATTGCTCTGGAGTTTCCTTACTGTGGGTGGAGTCATGTTAGACGACAGGGCAATAGGCCTGCTCATTATATGGCTGCTCTTAGACCTGTAGAACCTTTTGTTGTTTTTTCTGATGTTTTCTGCTCTTCTGATTTTCAGACTTTGTTAAACTCTGATATTGGTAATTAATTGCCCTTGTTTTCGCTCAAAAAAAAAAAACCTAGTACCGCTGGTACATATACGCTTATCATTACTTGTACGCTCTCGAAAGATCTGCCGTCAAACGTCGTTCCTTCTTTTTCTTTCGATTCGATCGAGCCGTGTCTTTGTCCTCCGGCCATGCTGATCAATGATCTTCATCTCTTCCCATGCTTCCAATCTGGATTGCCATTGGTAAGTGCCGCCTTTGCTTTCCTCTATCTCTCTTCGTTTTTGTAACGATTGGGGCTGGCGTAACAATTCGGTAACGTCTTCGGCATCGGGTTCCTTAAGGAGTTCATGGTGGCTCGGTAGGGGGGTGCGTAAGAGTAGAAAACCGGGTAAGAGGGGCAGGCTAATCAAGTCTTAGTGGAGCTGTTGTTGGTAGTATTGGGAGGTTTCGATCGCTGTCTTTATGGTCGAGTGTATAGGTCGGTCCTTTGGCGGGTCAGGGTAACCTAGCGTGGCTGCGGAGTTCGAGTAAGGTGAGCGGTGGGTTTCGGAGGGTGGTTCTGGGGCCCGTGTCAGGGGTTCGGCGGAGCCGGTCTCTCGCCGGCATGGGCTAGAAAGTAGGTGCCGTCGGGCAGGCAGTCGAAGTCGTCGGGGGGAGGGAGGAGTCAGTGCGAGTGAGTCGCCGGCCGGCGAAGTCGAGTGGCAGATTGGGCCGGCATCGGTTTGTGGTTTGAAAGCGAAGGTCAGGAGGGCTACCGTAAAGAAGGAGACTTTGTAGGTGGCCACGTAAAGTAAAAGGGATTTGAGTTAGGCTAATTAAGTAGGTGGCTCTAATAGTGGGTTTATGAAATTAATTAATTAAGATACCTTAGTGGGGCTAGCTAGTTATTGTTTTAGGTAATCCTTTAATTAGCACCTAAGTCGGTTGGAACCATTGGTGTCGGTTTGGGTCACCGTCCGGGTTGTTCAGTCGGGTTTGGTTCGGTTTTGTTTCGGGCTCTAACTTTATTAATAAATAAAGTATATTTTAATATTTTTATTAATTATTTATTTTAGGAGGTTGATTTCGTTGGGCCGTCGCCATTTCTCGTTCGTAATAAAATTTCTTTGTCTTCCAGGTAAGTCGATTTTCGACTTGCTCGGTTCTATTCTAGCTTGTTAGGTTTTGCACTGTGATTGTATGATTGGTTTTGGGAATTAGTCCCGATCGATCTTTTGAAATGTTTTTTTTAATGTGTGCTTTGTGTGCAATGAGTTTTATAAAGTTTGAATGTGATTACAAGTATTTCGATTGTGTTCTACTATGCTTTATTGAGTATGTGTGTTGTTTGTAAGTGTTCTCGTGGTTAAGGAAAGGCCGGGTGCAATGATGAAGAAGGGTTGCATCAACAGGAAGACGTACAATGATGAAGAAGGGTTGTATCGTCCGACCGGGTG
Source organism: Polygonum maritimum (assembly GCA_963924305.1). NCBI lineage: Eukaryota > Viridiplantae > Streptophyta > Magnoliopsida > Caryophyllales > Polygonaceae > Polygonum > Polygonum maritimum. The sequence goes on along the minus strand of OZ002730.1, from coordinate 19,030,235 downwards.
CAATGGAGGGTGAAGGGTTGCATTATCGGTCAGGAGTGCAATGTAGATGAAGGGTTGCAGCTCCGCCTCACTAGGACAGTGAGTGTAGGTATGTGTTTGTGTGAGTATGGGCGTCGAAGTGAAGGGATGAATGACGTTGCGTGGAGATGGTCGTGTGTGAAAGAAGGTTGGTGCATGTGTGTGAATGTGTATGTAAGAGACTTGTGATTCTGATTGTGTTAGTGAATTGAATATTGTGACTGACTGAACCTAGGGATGGATTAGAGTTATGTGTGTGTTTGTGGATTTTTGTTTGTTGACCTAAAATGGTTTTGAAACGTCCTATGGTTGCCGTGCTTAGTCTAGGGTAGAGTAGCAGCTGACCCTTCGGGGAACTATTTTTCACTCCAGGTATCAGGTAGTCTGTGATGGAGAATTGGCAGGTTGGTGGTGCGAAGCAGCGATGTGTGTCATAGAGTGGTGTGGGATTTGGGAAGTGTTGTTGTCTATTGTAATTGGTGTTATCGTTTGAATTAGCATGTATAGTTTTATATCGTAAGTTGTTAGTTGTTATACTTGGGGTTTGGGAAAGTTCGTAATTGTTAGTCTTGTGTTGAGTTGGGATCATGAATTGTTCTGTAAGAGTTTTATTTCATAATATAAGTTGGATGTTTTTTCAATGTTTTCTCGCCGTGCCCGCGTTGCAAGATCTGAATGTTCTATTGTCGAACCAGCTTGGTAGCGCCTCGTGAGGTCTACTACCGAGTAACGCCTTGTCAGAAAGACGGGGTGTCACAATTAAGTATGTATATGACAAAATCAAGATTTAATAAGATAACTTTTTAAATAAGAGGGGTGATGTGGTGCAATATGGTGGCAGAATTTGCTTCCGCTTTAGTATATAGTAATAAATTTGTATAGATTCTTAATTTTGTACATGGTGTATGTTGTAGATCACTAGATCATTACTAGTTGTACCCGTCGTGCCATGCAGGACTTGTATTTTTAAATTTATTATTCGATATATAATAAATAAAATATTAATGTGAAATGTATAATAAAAGTTTTAACATAATTTGGTTTCATCAAATATTAGAAGTTTTTAACTGTTAAAATGATTGATTGAGAATATATATGTTATTATGCAAATCACATACTTATACTTTATAGTCATTGAAATACATTATTATGCAATTTATAATTACTTATATTTTAATATGCAAAGTGCCAGCTTGATATACCCAAATTAAGCATGTAGTTATTTTAATCATAATATGTTGGATCGTAAGTCTGTTAGAACGGGCATCCTTAACTGGGTTAAGGGTGTCCTTAAGTGCAGCGGAAAATAGACTTAACAGGAAACAAGATAAGATATTGGACGCGAGTATTTATAGAGGAACCCGACTAAGACCAACTAGTCTTATGGGTAAACCTCTACCTCCGCTTGGAGGATTTTCAATAGCAGTCCTTATCTTATTAAGAGAGAGTCCTTACAACTTAGGCGAGTTGTTACAATTCTCTAAGCTAAGCGTCCGTCCTTAGCCTCACTAGTAACACTCCTTTCCACCTAACACGTAACCTAACTCTCTTAGGTATGAGGAAGCTATCACTCACGTCTCTCACGGTCCGTTGTGAGAGACAAACTACAACTCTAACTATTTTGTGGTTTTGTTTTGGATTTGAAGTGGTTGGACTTTCTTTCTCTTGCTTCAAGCTCACTTGATCTCTGATGTCTCTCATTTTGGTGGTGTTTTAGTAGTTAATTTCCCTTGTAAATATGTGATTTTCATTCCTTTCCTTGTTAGTTTCATTCCTTTTTAGCTTAGTTCCCGGTTTTTTTCAAGATTCGGAAACTATGCGAGTTTGTTATGATTTATAGGAAAAATGGCGCAAATGAGGACGTTTTGGAGGAGCATCAAAGGAGGAGCTAAGCAAGGGAGCTAAGGAACGGAAGAGCCACACCAAGAATGAAGAGGAACCAAAGGAAAACCAAGAAGAGACAAGAATCGAGGCCCAAGACCGAGTACCACCACATCGGGCCCGAGATCGAGCAACCAGAGCACAGGACCGACGTTCCCAACGTCGGGCCCGAGGTCCCCAGCGTGTCGGTCCGAGTCGGCAAATGTGAAGATTAGGCTCCAAGGCACAAATATGGTGATCTTCCAATTTTGCCCTTCTTCTAAATTGGAATTCCTTGGTCCCCAATCAAGAGAAGAGGATAATTAGAGAGAGATTAGAGATCATCCAACAACAATCCCACACCTAATCACTCTCAAAGGCTCAAGGAAGACTTGGAGAGCAAGGAGAAGAAAGGAGGAGGAGAAGAGGAGGAAATCGGTGGAGCTAGGAGGAGATTAGTGAGTTTGTACTTGATTTGCTTTGGTTTTAGTAGAATTAAGACTTGGATCTTGTGAACCCCTTTGAATTTGAATGCAATTTGAGTTTGATTTGAGATTGATGATTGAGATTTGCTTGCTTTTCCATTTGATTGCTTTTTACTCTTATCTTATGGAGTAGATTCCATAGTCTTGGGCTATGGGGGAAACCCCTAGCTAGGATTGGGTAGGAAACCCCAATTCCATAGCCTTTGAGTGCTTGATCTAGGAATCCTCTCTACACTAAGCTTTAATTCTCTTGTGGAAACAAGGGACATAGGGCTTGTGATTGGTAAGAGTAAGCGAAAGTGATCTCTAACCCATCACTAGACCTAACATCGAAGGAGAGTGAAAACTCCCTTGGGTCGAAGTGTAGCGTGGAGGGATCGAAGGCTAGCAACCTCGATCTCACAAGGATCAACACTTATTGGTTGAATTGGGGTGGAATTACTCAAGTCTAGTTAGGGAAGGAACCCAAAAACCCAAGACCGATCTACTATTTTTGCTTAATCGAGTTACCCAGTCATCGGGCCCGACGTTGTGTGAAGTCGGTCCCGGCCAATCAACCTCGATCCACCCTCGGACCGAAGTGACCTGTGTCGGTCCGAGGTGATTTCTCTTGTTTTTCCTCGTTTTGCCTTTCTTTTATCTCTTTTTAGTCTTCCGGGTACTCTCAACGCACGAACTCCCGTGTCTTCGACACCCTACCTCTTTACTACAAGTGAGGTTCGGTTTATAAATTTAAATTTTGACCACCACACCCGGACCGATCAGAATTTTGGCGCCGTTGCCGGGGAGTTCTACTTGTTTGAGGTACCCTCTTTTGTTGAGTCTTTGATTTGTTAGTGATTTGGGTGAGGGACTAGCCCAAACCCCTTGTTTGTTTTGATTCGGTTTTGTTTGTGTCTTTGATTGTAGGTGCATGCGAGCTCGTTCCGTCCGAGGAACACTTGAGCTCAACTTTGTGTGTGATCCGGAAAGCATCATCAAACAAGCCCGAAAGAAGAAGAGGATGGCGGACCAAGCCCGTGATAAGGAGGTTGAAAGGATGAGGGCTGACATGGCTCGAATGCAACTTGAAATGGCGAACCGAGATGCCGAGGCTAGGAGAGAGTGTGAGCAAAGATTGAGATTGGAGGCTCAAATCAACACCCAACCCCGGAATGCTAGACAATACATGCATCCGGAGTTGAAGGTGCCCGAACCGGCCATCGTCTTGCCGGAGGTGTCAAAGAATTTTGAGATCAAAACTAAATTCATCTCTGATGGCTTGCATCTAGCTCATGCTTAGAGTGCATATTAGATCATGTTTCATTTGGTTTCGGTTCTCTTTTTCTCTCTTTTAAGCTAGTATTTTAGTTGTTTTCGGTTTAGTGTCTTCGTTCGGACTCTACGCCTTGTTTGTGCGTTTTTAGGTGAAAATGGAAGAGTTTTGGTGATGGGAGATCAAAAGGAGCTTAAGAAGACGACATTAGCTCAAAGACGGAATCCAGGAGAGGGCCAAAAAGACGCCAAAAGAAGCAAGCCAAAAGCCGAGCCAAGAATGCAAAGCAACTTAGCAAGAAAGCGGCTCCCGGGGCAAAAAGGCCCTGACCCCGGCTGCGACCCTGCCAGGGTCGCGGCCAGGGTCGTGTGACCCGGCCGGGTCACGGGCAGGGTCACAGCCGGGGTCGCCCTATTTTGCCCGCGGCCGAGTTTCCAGACCCGGACCCGGCCGGGTCACGGCCAGGGTCGTGGCCGGGGTCGGGGCTTTTCTTCGCGTTTGCTTGTGTTTGGCCTTCCCGACTCGGACCCGGCCGGGTCACGGCCCGAGTTGGCCCCCAGGTCACGCGACGGCGCCCCTCTTTTCCTCTTTTATCCCTCTTTTCCTTTTAGGGTTGTATAAATACCTCCTCTTCCCCTTGGAAGACAATCTTCTTTCCCCCTTTTGGAGACTTTTTCCCATTTTTGAACTTTAGTGTCTTGTGAAGAATTGGAGAAAGTGTTGAGATTCTTCCCTCTTTTCAATCAATTGAATGAAGTTTGGTATGGATTTCCTTCTCTCTTCTTCATTTCCTTTGTTCATGTTTAGCTAGGTTCCCAAATCCTAGGGTTTGGGGAAAACCCTATGGGTTCTAGGTAGTGCTTTGAATGCTTGCTTGAATTGAGATTTGAATTGTGGTTTGTGTCAATCCTATGTGCCTAATGCCAAATTGATTGTGATTTGAGACTTGTTGATGATTAGAACCGAGAGGTTAGGTTGTCAATAGGAAGATAGGTTAGGGACTTGTGTTGAGAGACCTCCTCTCTAACTTGAACCATAGGATTGATTGATTGATTTCCCTTAGAAATGAGAATTGATTTGGGAACTCTTGAGAGGTTGACCTACCGATAGAGGGTTGAGTTAGACGAGCTCACTCAAGCCACGACGGTGGATGAGGGGCTTGAACCGATTGAGCCCCTATTGAGCCAAAGGGCCTAGTCTTGGATCAAGCCACGAAAGTGGATGATTATCATATTCTAGGTACGATTTGTTTGATTCGATAGAATTAGACAATGATTCTAGGTAGATGCCTCCAAACCATGATTTGATCTAGATTCTTGTATGCTTTCAAAGTGTTGCTTAGATCCATAGTGTGAGTACTTAGACTCTAGGATTGCTTTTTCTCTTATTCATATTTGCATCATCTTGTTGCTTGTTCTCTTTGTTTGCTAGTTGATTAGTTTAAGTTTCTTCCATCCTTAATTCCCTCATATTAGCCTAGCTACTTTGATTGTCGGTTCACCAACTCTACTAAAGTCCTAGAGATCGACACCTTGGTACTACATGACCCGTGCACTTGCGGTATTGGTCTAGTAGCCTATCAAGTTTTTTTGGCGCCGTTGCCGGTGACTTTTGCTAGTTTTGGTTGTTTCCGACATCCGGTAGTTTAGGTCCTTTTGCTTTTGATTTTGTTTCTTTTTGTTTTTGATTGTAGGTTTCTTAGACCATGAGTATGTTAAGATTTGAGCAATGAGAAAATGAGCACTTCCATGAGTACTTCTCTAGACTTCTACAAGTGGTGCAAGAACATGATGCTTGGGGTTATCGATACCACAAGTTTGAGTTGTGCAAGTGCATAGTTGAGGGTATGAATCCCGCAACTTTTGATTTGGCAATGTACATGAGTAAGGGGAGATTATGGGATATGGGAAGTGATGAATGTTGGGACTTCTTTTGCTTCATGAGCGATGATTGTATGCAAGTCGAATCTCCACCAACACCTCAACCGGTTGAAACTTCTTATGCTTATCTTGAGAGTTTGGTAGAGGAGCTTGCCAACAAAGTCAATAGCTTAGTTGTGGAGCATTGTGATAAATGTGATTCTTCCCTCCACTCAACATCCACTTGCCCATTCTATGCCTATGAGAAAGCGGGAGACATCACGTTGGAATCCAATGACCACGAGTTAGATGTGCCAAATGAAGACATTGTCGTCATGGATGAGCCCTTAGAACTCAACGAGCTTGATGGATCCCGGGGTGATGAGATGAAGAGTTCCGATGCTTTGAAAGAGATGGGTGATCTATGTGAGGATGAGAGGTTCTCTTATTATGAATTAGAGGGTGAGAGGTTCTTTGATGATGGATTAGAGGATGATGAAAGAAATGAGCAAGATTCCGTCATTGAGGTGTGCCCTTCACCAATGAATCATCCTCCTATGCTTTCTACTTGGGAATCTCCTCTCTCGGTCTTAGATACCCCATGTAAGTTCTTCCCTAATTTCTCTTCCATTGTCATTCAAGATTTGCATGATAAAGAGCCATGTTTAGAGCCTAAAGTAGAATCTAGAGGTTACTATGAGGTTGCTTTTGAGGAAAGTGCTCAAAAGAGCTTTGATCCATATTATATATATCTTGAGAAGCCTCCACCCAAACAAAATTGGTTTCAACATATTCCTTTTCATGAAAGTAGTGCTAGCCTATTTGATAGGTTAAAGCGGTATTTGAATGCTATATTATTCATTTTTAAACCATCATTGGGCTACTTACACCTTTGTGAGATGTGTTCACAAAGTTTTGATAGGTTAATGAGGGCTTTAACAATGATTGATCTAAGCATTTGAGAAAGCATCATGGTCAAGCTATCGACCTTAAACAAGCGCTCATTGGGAGGCAACCCAAGTCTTTCTTTGTTAGTAGGTTAAGTTGAATAAAGGCTAGAAGTTGGATAATGGGTAGTTATTGCTAAGTGCTTGATGAGCTTAATTGAACCATTTCTTTAGTGAAGCTTTGAATGGATTTGATAAAAAAAAATTGAAAGATTTGCATTAGGGAAGGTTATTCTTGATTGTTGTTGCTTGAGGCTTACTTGTGGTTGTCCTTGCCGGGACAACATTTTGCTATTGTTGCTTGTGGAATTTCTTGTCTAGTTGTGTGTAGGCACATAGCAAGGATTCTTGACTCATACTTCCGTCTCCAAATTGGTGAAATCCTCAATCCTTCCACCTCCTCCTCCACAATAGATACAAGGTGAGTCCCTTTTTCTCTCCCTTCTTGCTTTAATTTTCACATTGAGGACAATGTGACGTTTAAGTTTGGGGGAGGGAATTCATGCTAGATAGATGCATTCATGTTTAAATTCTTGTATTGCATTCATGTTTACTTTTGTCTTGCCTTTTTATTTGCATGCTAAAAATCCAAAAGAAATTGAAAAATTTGTCACAATGCCAAAAATTTCATGCATAATAGGATGCCATCAAATTTTCTTAAATGAGAATCTCTTGTCTTCAACATAGTTAAATCCATGACTTGGAAAATTCCATATCGTTGCTTGGATGGATGAAACCCTTATTTTCTTGCATGATCATGGCTTGTTTGCTTGACTTATATTTGGATGAGCATGTGGACTCTTAAAGTTGTAGACTAATGTTGAGATTCTAGGTAATGAGCACCTAGTGAGATTTCATCTTTAGCCTCTTTTTCTAGGACTTTGTCCTCTCGTTTCTTTGTGTGTGATTTCTCTATGTATCTCTAACTCTAGAACTTGAGATTGTATCTTTGTCAAGACCGCATTCATGACATTTGCTTGTGACATTAAAGTGATAGAGGCATTGTTTTATTAGCCCTATTATTTCCCCTATCCACCCTATATTAGTGCCAATTTTTCTTGAAGCCCAAATTTTTTGAGCCTAAAAGCCTATTTTTTTGAAACTCCACAAAAATTGTTTCCTTAGCCCAAATGGCTTGACCCTCCTAGGGAATAGGAGTCATGGAGATGAATTTTAAGTGAGTTTGGGTTTGAGAGAAAAATATCATCTTGGTGGAAAAGAATTTCAAAAAGAAAAGAAAATGCAAAAGTGTGGAAATGTTTGGGAGAAGAAAAGAAAAGTGTTGAGAATAGTGCTTGAAAGTTGAGTTGGTGACATGAAAATAATTGTACAAAATTTGGAAGTCACCAAAGTGTTGTTGTGAAAAGAAGAAAAGCAAGTGCAAAAAGGGTTGAGTTCAAAATGAAAGAAAAATAAAAGTGGGAGAGTGAACTCCAAAGTTTATGATGTGTTGAAGTTGTGAAGTTTTCGGGTTTGGGCGAGTGTTTGACTGCTTGAATTGGTTATTTGGTGGTGAAGTGAAAGTTATGACTCTTATTCTCTAGCCTAGCACCACATGGCCAAAAAATTTTCTTACCCAAGTCTTCTCACCTAGCCCCACTACAACCCTTAAAAAGCCCTCTTGATTAGTGTCACTTGCATTGTCTTTAGCGGTGGAGATTGAGATCTCTTTCAAGCTTATGGTAGCTTAGAGATCATAGATGAAATTGAGTGATAACTTTGAAGCCCAAACACATGGAAAGAGAGTAAACACATACCCCCTAGTGAGGCCCAGAATTGATTCATGTGTCTTCATCTTTTTGAGTCATAAAACATGTGCAATGATTCCGGTTTGTCAAGTTTCAAGTTCTTTGATTATTGCTCGTTTAATTTTGAGGTGAACTCTTGAATTGCATTTGATGTGGGATGAAGAGTCTAAATTGCTTGCTTGAGGACAAGCAAGGTTCAAGTTTGGGGGATTTTGATGGCTTGCATCTAGCTCATGCTTAGAGTGCATATTAGATCATGTTTCATTTGGTTTCGGTTCTCTTTTTCTCTCTTTTAAGCTAGTATTTTAGTTGTTTTCGGTTTAGTGTCTTCGTTCGGACTCTACGCCTTGTTTGTGCGTTTTTAGGTGAAAATGGAAGAGTTTTGGTGATGGGAGATCAAAAGGAGCTTAAGAAGACGACATTAGCTCAAAGACGGAGTCAAGGAGAGGGCCGAAAAGACGCCAAAAGAAGCAAGCCAAAAGCCGAGCCAAGAATGCAAAGCAACAAAGCAAGAAAGCGGCTCTCGGGGCAAAAAGGCCCTGACCCCGGCTGCGACCCTGCCAGGGTCGCGGCCAGGGTCGTGTGACCCGGCCGGGTCACGGGCAGGGTCACAGCCGGGGTCGCCCTATTTTGCCCGCGGCCGAGTTTCCAGACCCGGACCCGGCCGGGTCACGGCCAGGGTCGTGGCCGGGGTCGGGGCTTTTCTTCGCGTTTGCTTGTGTTTGGCCTTCCCGACTCGGACCCGGCCGGGTCACGGCCCGAGTTGGCCCCCAGGTCACGCGACGGCGCCCCTCTTTTCGTCTTTTATCCCTCTTTTCTTTTTAGGGTTGTATAAATACCTCCTCTTCCCCTTGGAAGACAATCTTCTTTCCCCCTTTTGGGGACTTTTTCCCATTTTAGAACTTTAGTGTCTTGTGAAGAATTGGAGAAAGTGTTGAGATTCTTCCCTCTTTTCAATCAATTGAATGAAGTTTGGTATGGATTTCCTTCTCTCTTCTTCATTTCCTTTGTTCATGTTTAGCTAGGTTCCCAAATCCTAGGGTTTGGGGAAAACCCTATGGGTTCTAGGTAGTGCTTTAAATGCTTGCTTGAATTGAGATTTGAATTGTGGTTTGTGTCAATCCTATGTGCCTAATGCCAAATTGATTGTGATTTGAGACTTGTTGATGATTAGAACCGAGAGGTTAGGTTGTCAATAGGAAGATAGGTTAGGGACTTGTGTTGAGAGACCTCCTCTCTAACTTGAACCATAGGATTGATTGATTGATTTCCCTTAGAAATGAGAATTGATTTGGGAACTCTTGAGAGGTTGACCTACCGATAGAGGGTTGAGTTAGACGAGCTCACTCAAGCCACGACGGTGGATGAGGGGCTTGAACCGATTGAGCCCCTATTGAGCCTAAAGGGCCTAGTCTTGGATCAAGCCACGAAAGTGGATGATTATCATATTCTAGGTATGATTTGTTTGATTCGATAGAATTAGACAATGATTCTAGGTAGATGCCTCCAAACCATGATTTGATCTAGATTCTTGTATGCTTTCAAAGTGTTGCTTAGATCCATAGTGTGAGTACTTAGACTCTAGGATTGCTTTTTCTCTTATTCATATTTGCATCATCTTGTTGCTTGTTCTCTTTGTTTGCTAGTTGATTAGTTTAAGTTTCTTCCATCCTTAATTCCCTCATATTAGCCTAGCTACTTTGATTGTCGGTTCACCAACTCTACTAAAGTCCTAGAGATCGACACCTTGGGACTACATGACCCGTGCACTTGCGGTATTGGTCTGGTAGCCTATCAATCTCACTCATCAAGAGGGAGCAATTTCAAGGGAGACCGAATGAGTGCCCGATCGAGCATGTGAAGCAATTCAAGGACCTATGTGAGACCATCTCGACGGATGATGAGACACTTGAGTACGTGCTACTCAAAGCCTTCAAGTGGTCGTTGGGAGGCAAGGCGTTGCATTGGTTGGAGAGTCAAGCACCTCGATCTATCACATCATGGAGGGCTCTCAACGAAGCGTTCTTAATGAAGTTCTTTCCACCCACCAAGACGACGGAGCTTAGAAGGAAGATAGCAAGCTTTCAACAAGGATCCCACGAGCCACTCTTCGAGGCTTGGGATCGGTTCAAGGAGATGTTAAGGGCATGTCCAACTCATGGGAAACAACCCTATGTCCTTCAAGACATATTTTTCCAAGGAATCAACCCCGCCACCAAGGATAAATTGAACCTTCATACCGATTGTGGGTTCATTGACTTGCCTCCGGAGCAAGCATGGGAGTTGCTAGACAAGCTCTCCGATTATGAAGCCATGTATGGAGTCAATCAAGTGAACAAGGAAGTGAGAATCTATGGAGACGGTCCGAAGAGGCACTACGATCTAAAAACTGAAGAGGTGGATAAAGATGTGAAGATCCAATTCTTGAAGGATGAGTTGAACAAGATGAAGAGGCTTTATCACCAAAAGCAAAACACAAGAGCTTGTGAAGAGTATGGTTCTTTGAAGCATGGAGCCCAAGAGTGCCCAAATGAGCGCCAAGTCCGATTGGCCGAGCAAATTGAGGAGGCTCACTATGTTCAAAGGAACTTCGGAGGGAGAGCCAATTTCAACAATGGAGGAAGATGGAACCAAGGCCAAGCTAGTGGCTACAACAACAACTTCAACCAAAATGAGCCAAGGCCCCAACTACCACCCTACCGACCTCCGGAATTCTATGAGCAACCACCACAATGGGCTCAAGATTTGAAAAATCAAGTCACCAACATGGAGAGAAGATTTGATGACATGGGCACCCAATTCAAGGAGTTTGGTGTATGGAGAAGACAAGTGGACAACCAATTTGTTCACATGGCGAATCAACTTCCAAGAGAAGAAGGGAGACTCCCGGGCCGACCCGAGGAGAATCCCCGTGCTCCACAACAATAAAATGAAGTTCGAGCCATAGGATTGAGGAGTGGACGGAGTTTGCCCGAGCCACAAGTTCCAAGGACAAGAGAAGAAGGTCGGACCGAGTTGCCCAGCACCTCGGGCCCGATGTGCCACAACGTCGATCCTGAAGATGGAGGCGATCCACTGACCCAGACCGAGGAGCAATGGTCATCGGGCCCGACGTGCCCTGTAGTCGGCCCGAGTTACCCAGATGTACTCTGCCCCAGGACCGAGGTTCCTGAAGTCGGTCCCGAAGTCACTCCAACGTCGGTCCAAGCTGAAGAAGTGGAGAGAAGTCAAGATCGGTCAAAGGAGGTGGATCCAACCAAGAAACAAGGTGGCACAACTCTTCCATATCCTTCGAAGAAGCCCAAGGAGATAGTTGAGGGCAAGTTCAAGTGGTTCTTGAAGCTTTTGCAAGGCTTGAACATCACTGTTCCATTCACCGATGCTCTAAGTGAGATGCCATCCTATGCAAAGTTCTTGAAGGAAATTTTGAGCAAGAAGAGGTCAATTGTAGAGATGCAAGATGAGGTGAAGATCTTGGAGCTACCTCAAAAGCTAGGTGATCCCGGAAGATTTGCCATCACCGTGGGTATTGGATCCCAAAACTTTAAAGCTCTTTGTGATTTAGGAGCAAGCATATCGGTTATGCCCATGAGCATATGGAGAAGGGCTAACCTCGGAGATATGGAACCGGTTGATGACGTCCCGGTTCGAGTTGGAAGGTATTTTGTACCCGACGACTTTGTGATCCTTGACATAAAAAAAGATCCGATGGTGCCCATTATTCTTGGAAGGCCGTTTCTAGCTATGGCGGGTGCCAAATTCGATGTAAGGAATGGGAAAGTCACTTTCGAGATTGGCGAGGAAAAAGTGGAGTTCCATTTCAACAAAGCTCTTAATAAACCGGATGCTTTGGCAATCTTGAAGTTGGAAGAAAGTGCCAAGCGCAAAAGAGAGGAGTCGGAACCCACAAGAGAGGAAGAAGCACCATTGAGAGATCATGACATGGTCTATGTTCAAGAGCAAGAAAGACAGTTGTTAGATCCATTGGTGAACCAAGAAGAGTCAAGAGGTGGAGACAACCCAAGAAGCCATGAAGAGTATCCTTCTTCATATCCTTTTGATGTGGGAGACTCTTTCATTTGCTTAAGTGATTTAAAAGAGGATCTAGAGGATGATTACCTTTGCTTGAGTGATTTGCAAGAAGATTTGAGTTATAATGTCCTGGAGTCCCCTAGAAATTCTTTAAACTTTTGTGATGTAGGTAATGAAGATCAAGTAGAGATAATGCAAGAGATGCCAACTTACACTTTGGATGATAAAGGAGAATTTGGAGGCCACACCTTCATCAAACACAAATGGTGGTACTTTGGCTATGAGGAGAATGGAGATGCATATGACAAGGATGATCAATTCACCATTTTTCACCCTCCTTGAAGGGTAGAGGTTAGAAGTCAAGCTAGTGACTTAAAAAAAGCGCTCCTCAGGAGGCAACCCGGGTTTAGTAGGTTCATTTTCGTAGTTTCTAGTTTGTTTTTCTTTGCCTTAGTGTAGATTCCTTCTAATCTCTCTTTAGCATGTGTTTTGTGGAATTGTGAGTTATGTGAGCTTCATGATCATGTGTGGTATTGGTGAAAATAATAAAAGGACTTACGGGAAGAGACTAGCCAAGCCGAGGGATTTTTAGGAGCCAAACCAGGTAGGACCGAGGTACCCAGTACCTCGGGCCCGAGGTCCCTAACGTCGGTCCCCTTTGGCCGGTCAATTTTGGTCTTGATTTTGTGGAAATTCCTATTATACCCTTCTGACCTAACTTTGTCTTCTACCCCATTTAAGCCCTCTTTCCCATACCAAACACCCATCACCCCCATAACTACCTTCCCAAAATACCAAACCCCTTCAAAAACTCCAAATCGATCCCCATCCCCACCATACTCGAACCTCAAGCAAACCTCACCACAAATCTCGATCCATACTCCTAGCATCCTCAAACATTGATCCAAAGGCAAAAAATATCCCAACAAAATCCCATAGATCTTCATCTTTCTTCTAGATCTAGAAGAGAAATTTAGGTTCTAAGAAGTTGATTGCTAGAAGTCTTTGATTCTTCAAATTTGGCATGTGAATCTCAATCTCTACTTGATTCCTTATGAATTTCATGCTTTCATTGCTAGATTTGAGATATGCCATGATTGAGTGAGCTTAGACCTTGAGCATCCATGGTGATTTGCATGCATTGTGAAATTTGTGCTTAATTGTTGCTAAAACCTACTTAGAACTTCGATTGATGATGAAAAATGGTTGATTTCGGATTTTAGGAGCATGATAGAGTGTTTTATGGATGAAAAGAGGTAGAGAAGTCGGATTAGAGTCGGCCCGAGGTACCCAGAACCTCGGGACCGACGTTGCAAGTCGGTCCAAGAGTCGGACCGAGGTTGAGAACCTCGGACCTGATATGTTGTGTTGGTCGGTCCTATGCTATTTGATTTTCTCTTATGTGAACTTAGGGATTCATGAGCTTGAATGTTGGTTATAGTATGTTTATCATGATATATCTTGTAGCTTGACCATTGTTATGTGAATCTTTGCTCACACATGTTGGATTTTGTGGATTGAGTGTCTTAAGAGCAAGTATGGGGTTATCTCTTTGCATGATGAGTTGTTTGTTGTGGAAGCTTGTGCTCTTGTTGTGAATTGTATAGATTTTATCTTGGAGTTCTTTGCTTTGATTGTGTGTAGGTACCATGACTACCCGAGCATCTTCTTCAAGGATGGAGAAAGCAACAAGAAAGTCCAAGAAATCGTCCAAGAGGGTCCAAAGGATGGACGATGTGCGTTTCGAAGATGATGATGTGGCTAGAGAGTATGAGCGACTCATGGGTCTATCTCACCACACTCGGTGGTTAGATTGGGAGTCTATTCAAAAGATGAGCATGGATGAGGCTCTTACTCGGTGCTATACTCACATTTGACTCAATGTCTTGCCAAGGTGCAACAACACTCATTATCTCGCCTTGATGTCCGAGTTCATGGCAACTTTCAAGTGCACATATGAAGGAGTCGAGAGTGAAGGCATGATTTCCTTCCAAATGGGCAACGAGTTGCAAGAGCTCTCTCTCCGTAACTTGGCTACCTACCTTGGGTTCCCATTTACGAGAGAAGAGGCCTATGTTGATAATGAGAAGGTGGACTATCTTTGGAAGTTTGTAGCCGGAAGAAGTGAGATGAGGAAAGGCGCATCGACAAATGAGATAGCAAACCCACTCTTCCGAGTCATGATCCGAGCCTTGGGTTGTTCCATCTTTGCTAGGCATGAATTGAGCAAGCCAATGAAGGAGGAAGTCATACTACTCTATGAGATGTTGTTTGAAAATGAGAAGCCAATGAACCTCACATGGGAATGGGTGAAGATGGTGAGGGATTTCCACATGGATCTATTTCGGAGGCATGATAGCCCGCTTGGCTCATCGTCTTGAGGTGGACTTGTCTACCTACACATCGGCCCCGAATGGTGTAGAGTTCATGGACCTTAAGTACTTCAAGAAGGCCAACATTATCAAGGAGAAGTTAGTGACCGGCGCCTCCACCTACTTAGCCCCACACTCCAACTTCGACAAGGTGCAAGTTCCCTTGGGGCCTCGACTCTTCGACCTCACATGCTACTACAATTGGTACCAAGTGTGGGCGGGGAATGTAAATCCTTACGGCGAGCCGGAGGGGACACTTGAGGTGAGGAGACGAGCACAACACATTCGTTTCACTACTCCTCAAGCTTCCCCGGACACCGAAAAAGAGGAGCCCAACCAATATGAGTTCGTGAGAAGAGATGACATGGACGTGGACTTGCCTAGAGATGGAGGAGAATAAGAAGATGGTGGTTACCACAATTTGCTCACCGACCACGCCCCAACACTACTAGACCGAGGTGCATCTCATGTCGGGCCCGATGTTCATCAACGTCGGTCCGACGTCTTTTTGCCCGATCCGGTCCCGAGCCGATTTGAGAGGGGTGAGGGAAGTGGAGCACAACAAGCACCACCGAGCTATAGAGGGTATGAAGGGTACGCCCAATGGTATGGGCCCGGGATGGTGTTCCCCGAGCCAAATCAATCGGTGGACATGAACTTCTTGGCCAACCAAATGGCGCATCTCCAACTTCAACAATCTACAATGCTTCAAGAGGCACACCAAATCAACCTTAAACAACAAAACCTCAACTTCCAACAACAACAACTTTTCCACCACCAAGAAGACTTCCAAGCTCAATTTGAGGAGGTGAACCGCAACATAGCCTACATGAGACGTGATGTGGATGACTTGCGGACGGCCAAGACCAAAGATGGAGCGTCCAAGAGAGTTTCAATGAGTGGATGACCGGGAACTTCTCTTCCCGTGAAGATCAATGGATGCGTCCCGCCCCACAAATCCAACCGCCAAGTCAAGACCCTTTCCACGACCAAGTGTATGAGCGCGAGCGGTAAGCAAGGCTTCAAGGGAGACGCCGCGGCCCCCCTCCAAACTAAACCTCAACATGTCATGCAAGAATAAAGAATTGTGAGCTCTCTTTCTCTTCTCTTTACTTTTGAGTTTTGATTTCTTTTGATGAGGACATCAAAATTTTAAGTATGGGGTGGGTTAGTAGCTCATAGTTCCATGTGTAGTTTCATGTGTTTTCTCATGTTTTGTTAAGGGATGTTTCATTTTGGGATAGTGGCATGATGAGATGTTGAATGATAATTGAATTTTATGGCATGAATGGATGAGTTTTGTTTGCTTTGTTTGAGAAATGTTTTGCAAAAATCCACAAAAATTCGAAAATTGTGTTGAAAACAACAAAAAGATTTTGATTTTGGACTAGGAATTCCCATCTTAGATGTCCATATGAAGGCTAATGATGATGTGAGCATGTAAAATCCTTTGCATATTTTTGGATAGTTTAGCCTCTAAATGGATGTTGTTTTTGATGTGATGAGATGTCTTGCATGTTTTTATTGAGCACATGAGTTCTTGGATGAGTTTTGATGCAACTAAGCTAGAGTGAACCTTGTGAGATTATTTTTGACCATTTTAGGGATGTTTGTTCATATTGCATATCCCTCATTTTCTTGTGTGAATTAGCTCATGCATGCTTAGTGAAACTTGCTATTGAGGTGTTTATCTATTTTCCAAGACCAATATGAGAATTGTTCTATGCATTGTCACATTGATTTGAACTTTGTTTCATTTAGTCACAAAATATTCCGTATCCTACCTTGAAGATAAACCGTTGTTTGTAGCCCCGTTTTAGCCTTAGACCTTTGTTTGAAACTCCTCAAAAATATGATTCCTAGCCTATATGACTTGACCCTTATGGGATTGGACTTTAGTGAGAGGTTTTGGAAGAATATTTGGAGAGTTGAGATTCTCTTTGGTGAAGGGCAAAGAATGGAGTTATAAACTAAGTGGGTAGTGCATCTTTGTGAAGCTTGAAGTGTAAAGAAAGAAAGAAAAAGTTGGAGAAAAAGTAGTGGATTGAAAGCAAAGTGCTTGAGTGAAAAGAAAAGGTCACCGACCGAGTTAAAGTGCACATCGGGCCCGAATCCAGCACCTAGTGTTCATTTTCAAGCCTAAACACATGATGAGTGATACACATTTTCATGTCCCCAAAGTGAGGCTTTGTTGCATTAGACTAATTCCTTGAACACTTGATCACGTGTGATGACGTAATCTTGCTAGTATATCTATCATTTGTGCTTGATTGATTTTTCATGAGAGGCTTTACTTGAAGATTGTGCTTCGGTCTTGCTTACATTGTTATTGCTTGAGGACAAGCAAGTTTAAGTATGGGGTATTCTGATGTCTCTCATTTTGGTGGTGTTTTAGTAGTTAATTTCCCTTGAAAATATGTGTTTTTCATTCCTTTCCTTGTTAGCTTCATTCCTTTTTAGCTTAGTTCCCGGTTTTCTTCAAGATTCGGAAACTATGCGAGTTTGTTATGATTTATAGGAAAAATGGCGCAAATGAGGACGTTTTGGAGGAGCATCAAAGGAGGAGCTAAGCAAGGGAGCTAAGGAACGGAAGAGCCACGCCAAGAATGAAGAGGAACCAAAGGAAAACCAAGAAGAGACAAGGATCGAGGCCCAGGACCGAGTACCACCACATCGGGCCTGAGATCGAGCAACCAGAGCACAGGACCGACGTTCCCAACGTCGGGCCCGAGGTCCCCAGCGTGTCGGTCCAAGTCGGCAAATGTGAAGATTAAGCTCCAAGGCACAAATATGGTGATCTTCCAATTTTGCCCTTCTTTTAAATTGGAATTCCTTGGTTCCCAATCAAGAGAAGAGGATAATTAGAGAGAGATTAGAGATTAGAGATCATCCAACAACAATCCCACACCTAATCACTCTCAAAGGCTCAAGGAAGACTTGGAGAGCAAGGAGAAGAAAGGAGGAGGAGAAGAGGAGGAAATCGGTGGAGCTAGGAGGAGATTAGTGAGTTTGTACTTGATTTGCTTTGGTTTTAGTAGAATTAAGACTTGGATCTTGTGAACCCCTTTGAATTTCAATGCAATTTGAGTTTGATTTGAGATTGATGATTGAGATTTGCTTGCTTTTCCATTTGATTGCTTTTTACTCTTATCTTATGGAGTAGATTCCATAGTCTTGGGCTATGGGGGAAACCCCTAGCTAGGATTGGGTAGGAAAACCCAATTCCATAGCCTTTGAGTGCTTGATCTAGGAATCCCCTCGACACTAAGCTTCAATTCTCTTGTGGAAACAAGGGACATAGGGCTTGTGATTGGTAAGAGTAAGCGAAAGTGATCTCTAACCCATCACTAGACCTAACATCGAAGGAGAGTGAAAACTCCCTTGGGTCGAAGTGTAGAGTGGAGGGATCGAAGGCTAGCAACCTTGATCTCACAAGGATCAACACTTATTGGTTGAATTGGGGTGGAATTACTCAAGTCTAGTTAGGGAAGGAACCCAAAAACCCAAGACCGATCTACTATTTTTGCTTAATCGAGTTACCCAGTCATTGGGCCCGACGTTGTGTGAAGTCGGTCCCGGCCAATCAACCTCGATCCACCCTCGGACCGAAGTGACCTGTGTCGGTCCGAGGTGATTTCTCTTGTTTTTCCTCGTTTTGCCTTTCTTTTATCTCTTTTTAGTCTTCCGGGTACTCTCAACACACGAACTCCCGTGTGTTCGACACCCTACCTCTTTACTACAAGTGAGGTTCGGTTTATAAATTTAAATTTTGACCACCACACCCGGACCGATCAATCTCCTTGTTCTTCGTTCTTGAACTTAAATGTTTCGGGAGAACTTGAGAGAAAGTCTTCAAAGTCCACACCACTATGCATACCCCTTGGAGGGTATTTATAGCGGAAGTGGTTCTTGTCCTCTAGCGTCCTCTGAGACTTGGCAGGATCCTTGATCTTCCATCAACGGTGAGATGTGCATCTTTAGGAAGTCAACTCTGTTGACGCTTGGGAAGCCTCCACGTGTGTAGGGGACCATTGCTGGGAAAGCGACATCTTTGGAGTTGTCTACACGTGCCCAGACAAGGGAAGCTTCCTTCTGAGGACTACGGCCGAACGTGATGTAATCATGTTGGGGCGGCCTTGATTTGAATTTGAACTTCGTCCGTATTTTGGCGCGCGTTCCTTCTTGATGAGGACGCCATCCTATCTGCGCAGGAACTTCGCCAATTACATTCAGCTTTGGAAGTTCTGATGACGTGCGTCCCTACAGCTTAGGGACTGCCGTTCACTTGTTGTCCTTTTCGCTCATGTGCGTCCTCTGGACTTACCTGAGATCAATACTTGGACAACTTGTTAAATACCTTTGAGTTTGTCATTATCAAAACAAGGGACGATCATTATTGGTTTAGATATTAATGACTGGCGTCCTTAATATCGTCCCAACAATTTCCCCCTTTTTGATGATCACAAACTCCTTTAAACAATGCACATATGAAGTAAGGCTTTTAGAAAGAGGGACTACACTTTGATTTTCCTTTTAGCTTAGGTTGGCATGCAACACAATCTTTTAAGTGCGTCCTATCTTATTTTAAACTAGCGTCCTTTGGACTTGGCCGAAATTCCCCCTAAACACATGCTTTCTATGACAACTTAAAGACAATCGCATCTCTGCAAAACTATACTTCCCCCTTTTGGCATCATCGAAAAGGAGAACGAGTTGAAAAGCATGCAGGCACAAAGTCATAACTAAAGAAAGGAACGCTTAGACAAAATGAATCATAAATGTAATGAACTGTATTCACAAAGAGAGAGTACGATCATTACATAGAAGCACACACAAATTGTTCCAAACAGGGGACTGCGTCCCAAAGTCTTAAAAACAAAACACAACAAAAGTTAAACTTTTTCAGGAGTTGGAAAAGGAGGAGAGATCATTTGCGGGGACGCTTGTCGAGAGCTTTGAGATTTTGCTCCTGAAGGTAGTTGTTTTCCGCAAGGAGCTCGTTGCTGCGTTCCAGAAGTTCTGTGTGCTGATGGAGAGTGTCATGGACTTGTTGGATGAGGTCGATCATCATGCACTGATTCTCGATCATCATTCCAAGCAGATACTTCTATGAATGCTTCTCAGCCTCATGAGGGACGCTCATGCCATCAAGCTCATCCTCTTCTTCTTCAGCGTCGGCGTCCTCAACTGGCGTCCCAACTACTTGTAAATTCTCAACCTCAGGATCACCTTCCACGGTTTTAGCAGCAGCAGCAGCCTTAACTTTTCTCTCAGCTTCTTTCTTTTCCTTTTCCAGTTGGCGTTTCATTGAGGGGAGCGGCTCATCACATCGTAGTTTTCCAACCGGGGGCAGAGTGATTTGCCTGACATCCCAGCGAATGCCAAAGGACTGTTCTTGTTTGGGGGCATAGAGGCCTTGCTGCTTGAGGATCTGCTTGACCAATCCAGGGAAGGGGAGCGAGTGTCGTCCTCCTGTGCAATTGCCCATGTGCTCCAAGATAACCCGCGGCAAGTTGAGGGGCTTGCGTTCCAAGAAGGCGTCCAGTAAGATGCTATCAGTGATCTGGACGATCGATTTCTTTTCCTGGCGGGGGACGACCATGCGCACTATGAAATGATGCGCAAGGACGCCGGTCTTGGAGAGACAATGAGCAACCCTATCCCTAGCAACTGGCTGTCTCCTGTTGAAAATGCGGTTAAAGATCTCTTCCTGGGAGAAACGACCAAAGTTCTTGTTGGGAAGGTCATGCAAAGCATCGGGCGGAGAAGGACGCAGGCCTAGCATATTTCGGACGGTACCCTCAGCAATTGAGTACTCGTCCCCATCAATTTCGAACGTCCCTTGAGGCTTCCCTTTTACTTCGGATATTTCAAACTTTGAGTAAAAGCGGAGAACCTGTTCGGGGTCGACTTCAGCGGCCTCTACACCGAGATGCGTCCAACCTTGGAACTCAAGCAGTTCCAAAAACTATGTGCGCTGGTTCTCTTCCAAGAATTGAGCAGTAAAAAGGAGCGGCGACAGAATTTTCTTCAACCTTTTATGCTTACTGTCGTTGCTCACAATAACCTCATCACCAGCGTCTTCTTCTTCACCGTCTCCCTCCTCGTCCTCATGGTCCTCATCTTGAGGAGGAGCATCATCTTCATCTGAGGCCTCGTCCCCTTGCTCATGGGACTCGACCATTTCTGTGTCCTCAACAGTGGACGCCTGTTCTGTAGGAGGCGCGTCCACAGCTGGAGTCCTTGCCAAGGACTCCAGGGGACTTCAACAGAAGCCGTCCTCTGGACTTGAGCAATATTCTTGACGGCCTGAGCGGGCGGAGGAGGTGGAGTTGAAGCTCTGGGAGGAGAGGGAGTGAGAGTTCTTATCTTGGCTTTGGTGGGGGCAGAGGAAGTGCTGGGCGGAGCCACTGAGATAGGCTTAACCTTAAGCGGAGCAGGAGGGGGAGGTGGCTTCTTAGCAGGGGAGTCCTCTAGAGTGATAACTTTGGGTACAGCGTCCTTGGCCGGGACCTGTACTTGAGGAGCTTCCTTGTGGACCTTTGGCATAGGCTTTACCAGGTCTGCCTCAATTTCCGCTTCCAGCGGATCCACAGCAGCCACAGAAGCAGGAGTGACGTCCTCTACCCTTGGTGGAGGAGGAGGGAGTCGTGGGAATTCCTGCAAACTTTTCTTGATCGCCGCAACAATGGCGTCCTTTTCTGCTTGCTCCTGCCTCGCCTTCTCCTCTTTCTCAATTTGCAGCTTGGAGAGGCGGATAGCTGCCATTTGTTCTTCAGTGACGCCCTCAAGTTAAGCAGACGTCTTCAGCCTTCTCTTTGGGGCGGGAGGCGGGGAGGAAGGGATAGGCTTTGGTTGAGAAGAGGAAGAGCCTTTAATTTGGAGCTGTTTGGATGGAGGAGGAGAGGACGGGCGCTTTCTCTTCTGAGATGGGACGGAGCCCGCAGGAGCCACCAAGAACTCCATGATATCTGGGAGGAGGTTGGCAAGCTCATCCACCGTCCCACCAAAAGAGTCAGAAATTATGCCAGGTCCCATAAATGGAGGATTGGTATGGTTGGTTTCCTGAAGGCGGGGCTTGACATAGGTGACCATGAAATAGTGAAGGAGGCGTTGGACCTTTGGGGGATGGTCATGAGCGGACGCCCGTAGGCAAATGTTGGCGAGCGTCCTCGGCTCTTTTTCTAGCCAGTCCTCAATGAGTGGGTTGAGAGGAGGACGGCGTTTTGGCTGGGCTGGGAGTCTAAAAACAGAGGACTTTGTAGGACTCCCTTGCTCTGGCTCAGGGACAAATGGTTTCTCGAGAAACGGAAATCGTTTTTGAGAGGGTTGGGATTTAGGTAGGGAAGATTGGGGTTTTTGAGATGGAGGGTGGGATCTTTGTGGCTTGGGAGGGGTGGTGGAAGGGCGGCGCTGGGAGGGGTGAGAGGAATGCTGGTGCCGAGGAGGTTCCTGGCGCCCAGCTGGTCGACCTCTCGAGTCCATTAGCGACCGGCCTCTGATCGGAGTGATAGATCTCGCCGGGTTCTGGTTTTTCGCCGCAGCTGAAGACGGAGAGGGTTTTGAGGAAGTGGTGTTTCTTGTGTTGGCCATGGTTGTGAGAAGGTTTTATAGAAGAAATTAGGGTTGGGGAGAGCTGATTTCGAGATCTGTAATGGAAGATTTGGGGGGATTTTGTGAGCGTTTTCCGGATTTGGGCAAACAACAATGAGAGCGAAGAGGTTTTTCAGGGGGCACAGGTGTGAATTTATAGGAAGAAGACGAAGATGGACGGACAGGGGTAACAGGGAAAATTCACTTGGCTTCCTCCATTCGCCTTCCCACACGTGGACAACTTCTTCGCTAAGGAACATAGCTGTTATGCACCGGTTGCACGAATCCCGAGATTGGCGTTCAAAATCCTGTGACGGTTCACCTCCCCTTTTTCAAATTTCAAACTTTTCAAAACTACAAAGGACTTTGAGTCTGCGTCCTTTCAACACACAACACAACTTTACTCTGAACTGAACCACGGCGTCCCAACCACTGATCACAACCTCTGATTCTTAGAACTCTGACCCGACGTCCTTCAGACTTTGACAAGCATCCCTTTGATCACTTAGAACCATTTTTGAAAATCAAGCAAGTACGTCCCGTAAAGATAAAACAAAGAACGTTCATAGGACGCGTTTGCAAGATTCTCGGCTTACGTAAGCTTAGAGTTCCCATCATTTTGGCTTGTAATGAGGGTAGGGTGATCAGGGATACTCTTGAGATGAAAAGCGAAATGAATATCATTCAAAACACAAGCAAAACAAATGTCTTAGACTAGCGTCCTTTAAAGATGACTTTAGATGCATGACACACTTTGAAAACGAGTTCTCAACAAGACATAGCCAATCATAGAGGGAATAATAGAAAGGGACTTGATCATTTAAAAGTTATCATCCCTAAAAGCAACCGGAGGTGCTCATAGGGACGTCTATCAAGTGCTTTTGTGAAAATATCAGCCACTTGGTCCTCAGTCCTAACATGATCCACTCTAATTAATCCAAGTTCAACATTGTCACGAAGGAAATGATGTCTTATATGAATATGCTTCGTCCTAGAATGATGAATATGCTCCGTAGAATGATGAATATGCTTGGCAATACTTATAGCACTGGTGTTATCACACAAGATAGGGACTGTGTTGAGGAACGTACCATAATCTTCAAGTTGGTACTTAATCCATAGGACTTGTGAGCAGCACGAAGCAACAACAACGTACTCAGCTTCCGCGGTTGAGAGGGCCACGGAGTTTTGCTTTTTGGATACCCAAGATACAAGACACGAACCAAGGAAGTGTGCCATCCCAGATGTGCTCTTCCTATCTACCACATGGCCAGCGTAGTCTGCGTCAGAGTACGCCACTAGGTTTAGGGACGTCCTTCTAGGATACCATAGGCATAGATCGTCCCGTCCTTTGAGATATCGGAAGATTCTCTTGACCTCTTGCATGTGGGACTCCTTTGGATTTGCTTGGAAGCGAGCACACAAGCATACAACGAACATGATGTCGGGACGATTTGCCGTTAGGTATAGCAAGGACCCTATCATTCCTCCGTAGAGCTTTTGGTCCACACTCTTGCCTTCTTCATCAGCATAAAGGCGAGTGTTGGGGGAGATGGGAGTATCAATGGATTTGGACGAATTCATTCCATACTTCTCAAGCATTTCACGGATGTATTTCTGTTGATGAATGCGCGTCCCATCTTTGAGCTGTGTGATTTGAAGTCCCAAGAAGAAGTTGAGTTCTCCTATGAGGGACATTTCAAACTCACTACTCATCAAGTTCTTGAATTCCTCTACAAGTTTCATGTTAGTGCTTCCAAATACTATGTCATCGACATAGACTTGGACAATCAAGACATCTTTAAGGACTTTCTTTAAGAACAAGGTTTTCTCAATGTTACCTCGTGTATACCCATTGGACAACAAAAAAGACGCAAACCTATCATACCAGGCACGAGGGGCTTGCTTGAGTCCATAGAGTGCTTTGTCCAAGAAGTACACATGATCAGGGTGATCAGCGTTCTCAAATCCTGGAGGTTGAGCGACATACACTTCTTCCTTGAGCTTGCCCTTGAGGAAGGCTGTCTTGATGTCCATTTGAAAAAGCTTGAACCCTTTGTGAGTGGCATAGGCGATAAGGAGGCGAATGGCTTCAATTCTAGCGATAGGAGCGAAGGTCTCATCATAATCGATTCCTTCCTCTTGCCTATAGCCTTGAGCCACAAGCCTTGCTTTGTTTCTTGAAACACGGCCACTCTCATCAAGCTTGTTCCTGTAGACCCACCTCGTCCCTATTATATTTTTGTTTTTCGGACGAGGGACGAGGGTCCAAACCTTGTTTCTCTCGAATTGATTGAGTTCTTCTTGCATGGCTTGGATCCAATCAGCGTCCTGAAGTGCCTCCTTTATGTTCTTAGGTTCAATTAAGGACACAAAGGCGTTGAAAGCATAGAACGCTATGTTGGCGTTATGGGACTGATTCACAGCTGATCTTGTTTGGACTCCTTTTAAGATGTCTGAGATGATTTGATCTATTGAATGAAGTCTTGAAAGGTTGGATCCCCTATGAGTAGCGTCCCTTGCAGGAGTACACCTAGGGTCCGTCCAATCAGACTCATCGGAGTCAAAGCCATCGTCTTCATTCATAGGCTCAGTGTGTTCCCCCTCAGGTTGAGCATCCACACTATGCCTTTCTTCTCAGCATCTACTTGGTTTAGCGACCAAGTTTGAGAGGGCTCTTGCTATTCGCTATGGACTCCCATAGAAACCTCATCGCGAGCTTCAGGGGCGTTCCTAGGAACATAGTATTTGTCGGAGGAGCCTCTGGGATCTTCCTCATCATCGTCATCATCGTCCCTTGGAGAGGTACGACGTTCTTTCTTACTTGGTTCTTTCTTGTGAGAAGCATTTTCTTTGAACACCACGTGGATACTTTCCTCAAGCTTAAGAGTCCATTTGTTGAAGACTCTATAGGCTTTTCTTGTGAGGGAGTATCCAAGGAATATTCCTTCATCACTCCTAGCATCAAATTTGCAGATGTTGTCCTTGCCGTTGTTGTGAATGAAGCACTTGCATCCAAAGACTTTGAGATGCGAAATGTTTGGCTTTCTTCCAGTTAGGAGCTCATAGGACGTCTTTTTGAGCAAAGGACGAATCATGGCTCGATTGATGATGTAGGTAGCTGTGGCCACGGCTTCTGCCCAAAAGTGTTTGGGGACGCCGCTTGCCAGGAGCATTGTCCTTGCCATGTCTTCCAGCGTCCTATTCTTTCTTTCAACAACGCCATTTTGCTGAGGAGTTCGGGGGCAAGAGAAGTTGTGGGAGACTCCTTGTTGGTCACAGAAGTCAAGGAACTCTGAGTTTTTGAACTCCGTCCCATAATCTGACCTTAAGGCTTTCAAGCTCGTCCCAAGGGCAACTTCTACTTGCTTGATGAATACTTTGAACATCTGGAAGGCTTCTGCTTTTGACACCAAGAAGAGAACCCAAGTGAATCTGGAAAAATCATCTACAATAACGTACATGTACCTTTTTCCACCATAGCTTTGGGTCTACATGGGTCCACACAAATCCATGTAAAGAAGTTCTAGCGGCTTCTTTGTGCTCACTTCATTCTTGGATTTGAAGAACGATCTTGTCTGCTTCCCTTTGATGCAAGCTTCGCATTGCTCAATTTGCTCAGGATCTATTCGGGGAAGTCCTCTTACAAGTTCCTTTTGATGAAGCTTGAGGATTGTGCTAGGTCCAGCATGTCCAAGACGTTGATGCCAGAGATCAGCGTCCACAGCTGAGACGGATAAGCACAACTTGGATGCAAGCTTGAATCTATGATTGAAGACGTAGACATTGTTCTCGCGAGTCCCTTTGAGAATGACTTGATTTGTTTTCTTGTTGATGACCAGGCATTCCTTAGAGTCATATGTGACTAGATTTTCACCTTGATCACATATTTGAGAGACGCTAAGGAGATTGAAGCCTAGTCCCTCTACAAGACTGACTTTGGACGCACTGATGGATTGATTTAGCTTTGCGGTGCCTGTCCCTTTGATTCTTCCTTTGCCCTTGTTGCCAAATGAGACTGTTCCTCCCGTGGCATTTGAATGGATAGAAGTGAGATGGATCTGGCTTCCAGTCATATGATTTGAGGCGCCACTATCAATGATCCACGGGCTTCCTCTCACTTCCACCTGAAGAGAAGAGTTAGTTCTTTGCGACCCAGGCAAGGTGGCCCTTACCTGGTTCGTTACATGGTACAACTTCTTCATAGGCAAATGATCACAAACATTCACACCATTTGATCTTCTAGCATGCGTCCTAGGAAATCGAGTTTTAGCATTTGGCACACTAGCATGCGTCCTAACAGAAGATTTTGACTTAGCATTTTTATTATCACGTCTATCCTTTTTGCCATTCTCAAGATCTTGTCATAGCTTAAGACACTCATACTGGTAGTGACCACCTTTGCCACAATGCCAGCACGTCCTATAGTAGTTTCCAAGGTAGTACTTCTTGTTAGGACGTTGGATTCTATTCTCCTTCATTTTTTCTGGATCAACTACCTTAGAGCCATTTCCCTTAGAAATTTCCTTGTAAATCTTATGGCTGACAGAATTTGTGTAGTAGTCCTTTCTACCAGTTTCACCACTCTCAAGAACTCTTATGCGTTCCTCTAAGTTCTTTGTCTTTTCTCTTTCAAGTTCTAGTTCAGAGGTTTTGCTAGCTTCGAAGTCACTTGGAAGGGAGTCCTTTGATCCTGACTCATACCCTAGTCCTTCCGAGATGGAACAAAGACTATCGGATTTATAGTTTCAGTCATGGGACTCTTTCCTAGGATTTTCACCTCATCCCTAAGATTAGCATTTTCAAGTTTTAGGCACGCAAGCTGACTTTTAAGGGATTTGACCTCTTCCTTAGAGGACTCTAGTTGAAAGGACATAGTATTGCAATTTTCACATTCCACAACAATATTCTCGGATTCAATTTCTTCAAAACTTTGTTTCATGGCATAGCTTTCTTGCATGATCTGAGTTATTAATTTGATGAGCTTGGGCTTTGAGCATTTTTCAAGAGAGCTTAGCATAGATTCATGAGTTACCTCTTGCTCAGTTTTAGAGACGTCCTCTGGGGCGTCTTCCATAGCCATGTAAGCCACTTGATTTTCTGGTTCCTTGTCACTTGAGTCGAGGTCGTCCCATGCGCCCTCAAATGCACCAACCAGAGCCTTTTCCTTCATTTCTTTTGATGTTAACCCTGTGGTACATTTCTTGGCCATGTGTCCCTTCCTGTTGCATTTGTAGCAGACTATTTCCTTCATTTCAGCATCTGTAGGTTTCCGACTTTCCTTCTTGTAAGGCATCTTCATTCTTGGGACTTTGCCTCTTTTGTACAAAGTACGAAGAGTTTTGTGCAACAGTGCTAGCTCATCTTCTTCAGAAAATTTGTTCTTCGGTCTTCCCTTTGCGTTCTACTAACGCCTGAAGACGAAGGTTCTCTTGGTGCTCTTGAGTTTTGGCTTCTAGCATGGAGTTCAGTTCCCTTTGTCTTTGGTAGTATTGCTCATACTCTGGCGTCCTAGCCGACAGAGTTAAAGCCAGCTCATTTTGGGAACTCTTTCCCATTTCCAGCAGATCTTGGTTTTTCCTTGCTTCGTACCCCTTAAGCTTTCCATAAATTTCCTCCATGGACAGTCCTTTGTTGGTTTGGTTTTCTTTGAACGTCATCCTATCGAAGTTCCATGGTCCGGTGAGTCCATCAATCAAGACTTGAACCTTCATCCTTTGAGTGATCTCCGTCTCTTTGACACCCAAGTTTTTCAACTTGGTTAGTAAGGCCTCAAAGCGGAAGGAGTAGTCGGTGATGGTCTCATTTGTGAACATCTTGAACTTGTAGAAGTCCCTCTTAGCTTCAAGCTGGACATCCTCTTTCATCTCAGGCGTCCCAACATGGTACTTCTCTAGAGCTTCCCATTGAAGCTTGGCAGTTGGCAGATTGCTCACATGGGTGGCGTCCCTTTCGCAGAGGGACGTCTGTAGAAAACAGATAGCTTTGGCGTTTGCCTCCATGAGCTTAAACTCATCGGGACCCCATTCTGCTTCCTTGTCCTTCTTAGCAGCAGGGACTTCGAGGTCGCCGTTCTTTATCACCAGCCAGCATTGGTAGTTTTGACTTCGCACGAAGCATTCGAACCTTGTTTTCCACCGGTTGAAGTTGCCGTCCGTTAGGCGGGGTGGCTTCGCATATGAGATACCTATGGGTTCCATATCCACGTTTCATGTAACTCAAACTTAATCTAGAGCGCCGGCTCTGATACCAATTGTTGGATCGTAAGTCTGTTAGAACGGGCGTCCTTAACTGGGTTAAGGGCGTCCTTAAGTGCAGCGGAAAATAGATTTAACAGGAAACAAGATAAGATATTGGACGCGAGTATTTATAGAGGAACCCCACTAAGACCAACTAGTCTTATGGGTAAACCTCTATCTCCGCTTGGAGGATTTTCAATAGCAGTCCTTATCTTATTAAGAGAGAGTCCTTACAACTTAGGCGAGTCGTTACAATTCTCTGAGCTAAGCGTCCGTCCTTAGCCTCACTAGTAACACTCCTTTCCACCTAACACGTAACCTAACTCTCTTAGCTATGAGGAAGCTATCACTCACGTCTCTCACGGTCCGTTGTGAGAGACAAACTACAACTCTAACTATTTTGTGGTTTTGTTTTG
The DNA here is from genome assembly GCA_963924305.1 of Polygonum maritimum. Taxonomy (NCBI): domain Eukaryota; kingdom Viridiplantae; phylum Streptophyta; class Magnoliopsida; order Caryophyllales; family Polygonaceae; genus Polygonum; species Polygonum maritimum. The sequence goes on along the minus strand of OZ002730.1, from coordinate 19,001,411 downwards.
GATTTGAAGTGGTTGGACTTTCTTTCTCTTGCTTCAAGCTCACTTGATCTCCTTGTTCTTCGTTCTTGAAGTTGAATGCTTTGGGAGAACTTGAGAGAAAGTCTTCAAAGTCCACACCGCTATGCATACCCCTTGGAGGATATTTATAGCGGAAGTGGTTCTTGTCCTCTAGCGTCCTCTGAGACTTGGCAGGATCCTTGATCTTCCATCAACGGTGAGATGTGTATCTTTAGGAAGTCAACTCTGTTGACGCTTGGGAAGCCTCCGCGTGTGTAGGGGACCATTGCTGGGAAAGCGACATCTTTGGAGTTGTCTACACGTGCCCAGACAAGGGAAGCTTCCTTTTGAGGACTACGGCCGAACGTGATGTAATCATGTTGGGGCGGCCTTGATTTGAATTTGAACTTCGTCCGTATTTTGGCGCGCGTTCCTTCTTGATGAGGACGCCGTCCTATCTGCGCAGGAACTTCGCCAATTACATTCAGCTTTGGAAGTTCTGATGACGTGCGTCCCTACAGCTTAGGGACTGCCGTTCACTTATTGTCCTTTTCGCTCATGTGCGTCCTCTGGACTTACCTGAGATCAATACTTGGACAACTTGTTAAATACCTTTGAGTTTGTCATTATCAAAACAAGGGACGATCATTATTGGTTTAGATATTAATGACTGGCGTCTTTAATATCGTCCCAACATAATATTTAACAAATAATATTTTCCCTCTATATGTAGGAATAGACCAAAAATATAATGACTCACGGATGTATTATTGGCCTATTTAAAATATAATCGAATATTAGAAGTTTTTAATTGTTTAATTATTGATTGAGAAGATGTTATTATGCAAATCATGTATTTATATTCAATAAAATACATTATTATACAATATATTTTATCTTATATTTTAAAATGCAAAGCACCAGCTTGATATAAAATTGAGATATAAGTACGAAAAAATTACATGCACCGTGAGAACCATCAAAGAGTGACCAATGAGATATATGAAATTGAGATTATTAATAGGATACACAATAATCGCAGTATTATATTACGTACCAATAGTTACATACGTTGCATATATTGTTAGTTATATATTGTCTTTTTTGTCTAATAGTTACGTATGTAAGTTACACTATCACGTAGTGCCATGCACGATAATGAATCACGCTTCACATTTTAAAATGGTTTTTTATTATAAATAGGATATAATGAGTGAAAACAAATAATGAAAATTTTAGCCTATGAAAATCTTTTTTTTTCTAGACGAAAAAGATTTTTTTTTTTTTTTAAGATTTGTAGTACCGCACGTATGAGATTATAAAAATAATAAATATATTCTAATTGTAGAGGAATTTAGTAAATAAAATTTGCTTACTTTTTCATCGAAATTTTATCTCTAATGGTTAATATATAACATTGTCCCTATTATCACAATTTTAAGACATTATAAGTCAATATAATATAAAATGAGATGTTTTAGTTGATTATTTTGGTTTGATCTTATTTTCTATTTTAATAATGTAATTAATTAGTATGAGATATAATTACTATGAATTGTTATTTAATTAAAAATATAAAAATATAATATCAAATTTTAGAATTATAAAATGAGTCCAACATGATTCTAATGACTTTATATATTGAAATAGATAAAACATATTAATCAACAATTATTTTATTATGAAAAATATAAGCTAAGTTATTATGAAAATGATAATATATAAGTTAAAAAGATAGTAAATATAAATCGATTTCATATTAAAGATAAGAATAATAATAAAATTATAAAAAAGGGCTTCTATTTTTAAAATTTTCTAAATTCAAAATTTTTAAATTACTTCTTAGAAGAGATAAAAAAAAAAGATAGCTAATATATCAAAAAGGATAGAATATCTTATCAAAATTCAAAAAATATCTTTTATATAAATTGATAATAAAGAGTGACGATATCATCCATTCCTACCCAATAATATCCACTGCCAAATAGGGTATGTTGGGATGTTCCATAAAATTATTAATAAAATAAAGAGTGATATATATTGGGAAATAATGAGAGTGAAAATTATTTATATGGAAAGAATTAAATAACGTGGGGCCACCACGTTGGGAAAATTAAATAAAGAGTGATATCTTATTAAGATATTATTTTTCCATAAATTGATAATGTATAGTTTAAGAAAATTATAATAGATATTTGATAAGAGAATATAAATTAAATAATGAGAAGGAAAAAATTAAAATGTTTTATCAATTGATAGTTTGTTAGCATAATTTAATAGATATTGACTTAACGTAAGAGAGGTGCCAAAATCATACCTTAACCTTCAAATTAAAGATGTAAATCGTCCAGAGGTGTTCGATCGTATGTGATTGAAAATATTATGGTTTGTGATTTCCTACCGAATGTATTGCCATCATGAATGCACAAATCTCCTTCTCCAATCAATCTTCTTGAAACCCATTTTGTAACCACGTTAATTAGCACTTACATGAATCGTCATCCAATTGATAAAAGCCTTTGTATCAAAATTATTACATAGCAAATTTTACAAAAAAGATATATACTAATCTTACTAATGATTGTATGGACAATGTATGGATAGATATAGCAAAATTATTGTATGGATAGATAATGTATATGGATAGATATTGTTTATAAGGCAGTTAATTAAAAGATTGAAAATTTACATAGCAAAGTTATCATAGTTAATTAAAAGACTTTAAAAATTATTTTGGTTAAATATCTGGTGGGGTCAGAATAACTTGGTGGCTCGAAAAAGGTCGGCTTTTATAATATACTAACGAATGACCCGTACCTTGTACGGGGTAGTATTCTTTAGTTATTATATTGTATAAAAGGACGTTTACCTTTTGGATTATAAAATAGCTTAGTTCTTGTATAACATCAAATATTTATATAAAGAAAAATTGTATATATTAATTTTTTATACATACATAAATATATACTTAAATAATCAAGGACGAATGTCATAAGATAAGATGCATTATCAAATTTTATTGAAAATTGATAAATATTTTGGCCTTTCAATTAAATTGTGTAAACTGAATTATATAATAAATCAACTTTTAAAAAACTTATATTAATATAGCATTATATAAAAAGATATAGATAATAATTAATAAGATTAAAAAAACCAATTTATTTAGTATATATGTTATAATGTTGTTAATATTTAATAAATATACGAATTATATAAATATCTAATAAAAATATTTGCAAATTATTATCTTAATTAAGAAATGTAATTTAGTACGTAATATTAAAGTTATATCAATTATATTATAAAATCTTTTTATTTAGATTTAATATGATATGATAGTAAAAAATATATCTGATATATAGAAGGAATATGTTTCTTAAATATAGTTGTAGAATTTGCCATTGATGGTTTTTAAAAAATATCATTATAAAATTATGAAAAGTAATTTATAAGTAATACACTATTTTATTAAATGGGTAAAATATTAAGATTATAATCTATACATTATGACTATCTAAAAATATCCTTGTAAAATAAAAAGTTTATGATAGATTTTTTGTATAAAGATATATTGAGATTCATATATTTGGATAGAATTATTAATTAAACAACTCAAATTATAAGATATAACTAATAAGTTTGTATTAGATTGTGATAAAATTAAGATTTAAGAAAATAACTTTTTTAATAAAAGGGTGATGTGGCGCAATATGGTGGCAGAATTTGCTTCCGTTTTAGTATATAGTAATAGATAGATTTGTATAGATTCTTAATTTTGTACATGGTGTATGTTGTAGATCACTAGATCATTATTATTATATCTTTTTCTTTTATGTTGATTTTAAATCAATGGAAAAACTCATTTATTTTTGCTCCTATATATGTTTACAAGCATGTTTTGTTTTTCGGTAAAACCATGTAATTTTTTTTTTCGGTAAAACCATGTAGTTTTGTTTCACTTGTCCATCTTTGATTAAGTTGTATCTACATTGCAGGTATATTGACTATTCCTCAATCCATCAACCATCACAAAGAAAAAATCTTTTTTCAAGCAAATATATGGTACGTATAAGTTATTTTACAAAACTAAATTATTTTGTATCTATTGTAGTGTCTCTTTTACTAAAAACCATTAAAAAACATGTTTTTGCTAGAAATTTTAAGAAAATGTGTCTTCATAAAAATATAATTTATATTTGTTTAACTTGCATGAAGAAGAAGGAACAAGCTAAAATGGTAGCACAAGTAATCGATGGACTTAATTAACTTGACTCATATAACAATGGAAGGAAAAAAAAAAGTTATTTTTAGCCATTCAGTATAACTTTTCTTCATGTGAATTAAGTCATTCTACAAATTGAAGGTATCATATTTACCATCAAATACAATTATCATTTAGCAAAAAAAGGTTTGCTTATTTTTTATTTCTATTAGGGTATTTAGCAAAACATTATTGTAGATATATTGATTTTAGAAAAATGAGGACTACTTGAGTAATTTTATGTTAGAAAAAAACACAAAAAAACACCTTGAAAAAATACATTATCATATATCTTATAAAATATTTGTAAAAAATATAAGGAAAATAACTATAAAAATGGGTTTCTAAAAATAGTTGGCACATGATATATAGACTATATATACACACCAAAATATATATAACATGGTTTTTAGGAAATAACACTTCATCTTGACTAATGAAAATTGTATTATCATACATATCTTTTGTATATATATTTTAAATTCTTAGTTGTCTAATGAAAGAATATATTATCATACACATATCTTTTGGTGGGTTTAGTGATATTTGTTCCTCTTATCCATTGTGGGAAGGCCCTACATATCTCAACAGACTTGTGGTGTTTCCTCGTGAGCGATGATTAATGCATGAGGTAATGAGGGATCAATCTAGTTGTTGAATTTGGTGGAAATGTTTATTTCTTAATTCATTTTTGGCTAGATTGAATGCATTGGGATTCTCATTTTCTTATCTCTTTGTCGATATGAACTATGCTCTTACGTTGCTTAGAATCTCATCCCAATTGACTCGTAACAAGCTCGGTAAATGTTTCAGATGCTGAAAATTGACTACACTGGGGTTGTCTGGTTCGCAATTGGATCTAGAGTGAGATCAATTCTGATTGGGGGCAAGTAAAGATGAGTTCAATCGTGTCACTCTCCAACCATACCCAAGAAATTTGGACCAGCATAATCAATATCATCTTTATCCAAACTCTGTTAAAACAATCCTCGAGGTTTTCGCTTCAGCTTTATGGCTTCTGCAACAGAAGTCAATGAAGAACAAAAACAGCTTCCAAAGCTCGGTTGAAAACTATACTACTTGAAATCAGGCTTTCGTGTGTAGGTCGAGTAATCGTGTATTGAGACTAACACTTCAAAAGCTTTCGTCAGGTGAATGGATAGAAGTTTGAAAACAGCAAACTACCTAAGAATATGTAAGTTGTAGAGTAAACCCATATCAAATATGACCACCTCTTGTGTGTATGGGATCCCATCAGATACGCAGCAAACCAATACAAAGGAGGACTAGCCGATAAGAACCTTGTAGCAACCTGCCAATGGTTTTAGCATTACAGCCATATTCCAGAGAATGCAAGCCAAAAACAAGTATATTACTGGTACAAGCATAGACTGTTGTTACCTGCACGTGCATGACAAAGAAAGCTGTTGCTGTCATGAAGGCAAGGTGCAAAACAAAAGGAAGAACATCAGGAGAATAGTATCCTGACTTGACTGAGTCAATTTCTTCATGAGATGATAACGGCCCCCTTTCTGATTTCAATGCTCTCCTTCTCTTCAGATTTTGATTTTCTGTAAGGCATCATTAAAGACAGAATTGGATAAACTAGCAGTAGAACTGGATGAAATTGTATAAACGAACATAGAGCAAGTGAACTGAGTCTCAGGAATCCACTTCATTTCAATTGCTGATTGATTATTTAGCCATCATCATGATTCTTTGACCAAACCTTGAATTGCATTTCCACAAATATATGCATTACCTTTGTTTATTCCGAGCAGGGGTGGATTTTGCATAGTGCCTATAGTTTCAGAGGAAGGCATAATATCGGAACCCTCGTCTTCAAAAGCAGATGTGAAACCAAGGGTAAAAAAGTAGCTCCGTTGAGATTTTGCATAAGTATATATGCAGAAAGCTGCCAAAGACAGAATGGGGGATGCAAGAAGAAAATTTGGCAACTGTTTTAGCTGGAAATACCTCAAGAAACCTACATTCCTGCAAAAATAAAAACAATGTATACACCCTTCAATAAGAACATAGTACATAATCAAATTATACTTTACAGGTGTTAACAAACAGGCTGGATAACTAAGTCATTAACACCAAAGACCCAAACGCTGATGTACATCAACCCTACTTGAATCTTCAAAAGCCGATATGATATACATACAATGTGGAGTATGAGCGCTAACATTAAAATGCAACAGGAAGCAAAACCCAATCATTGATGAAACCATTCAGCCAATTAAATAATAGTCTTTTGAGATTAAACACTTGAACTCAAATTCTAAAAGATGAATGGAAATGAACTGTTCCAAACAACTCAAAACATATACATACCAATAATGACTCTGGATGAAATTATACAACAAGGGAACCCTAGCTTTGCACCAAGGCCTTGTTACCTCTGAACTGCATCTTCTACTACAAAGATTGCAGTATCCAAATGCTTGATATACAATGAAAGGGACAAAAATGCAAATGCATCGCAGAAGTCCAGCAACAAGAACTTGTACTAGTAACTGGAAAAACCAAACCTTTGCGTAAGAATTTCAATGCAACCCCGTGCAACGAATGTCAAAATAAGAAAGTCAGAAAAGGAGTAAACTTACAGAAAGTTGTCTTTTCACAAAAATGGCACTATAACACTGATGCATGGTCTGGAAACATAAATAGCCAGCATTAAGCACTCCATTAGACCTTGCAGAACCAGAAAGAGCAAGCCAGGGAATAGAGATGTTCTTCGCACCACTCATTACATAGTACACTCCTCCAAATGTAAGCAAAGCATAAAGACTCTCGGAATATCTGCATATGGAAAAGGAAACAGCATATGGTAATAGATGACATGAAGATCATAGTTAAACAAAGAAAGAAAAAGGGATCTTGTAAGAGTACATAGAAGAGTAGAATATCGACGCAGGGTTAAGACAAAACAAAGCTGATGCCAACAGCGAAGCCCTAGGATCCTTGAGAATAATGAAGGAAAGCCTATATACATAAGAAAATAACGTAGTAAGTGGCAATATAGAGTGGCACTGGCATAAATTATATGATAGTAGTACATTCTGAAATGGTTCAATCAACAATCCTAGCAAATCCTACTCCGAGTCTTATCAGTCTGTAAATAGTGATTATAGACATGAAAAGCAAATGAAAAGAGTGAACCTGTATAAATAGAAAGCTGCCAAGGAAAAAGCCAGGTTACTAATCACATAGCCAGAAAGTCCCAGCACAGCTCTGTATCCAACCAACGACACCAATGGCCTGAAAACTAAATAATGGAGGCAGTTGAACACTGATACAGGAGTTCATTGTACAAACATAGGAAAAGATGACAAATGGATAAAAACCTGTGTTGGACAAGAGGGAAATGAGAGTTGGCAAGAGGGGCAGAAAGGCATAGGTTTGCTCGTACTCGTAGCCGCATTCGGCGATCCTGACAAAGTAGACGGAGTCCCATACGATGCTTTGCTCGATTGCGGATCCAATAGACGGAAAGAGAACGTGGTCAGGGCTGGGATTGGAGGAATTGGGAGAAAGGCAACTAGGGTTTATGGATGCAGAAGTATCATATGGACTCAGAACTGATCTCCAGAACACAATTAAGGTGATTAAGAGAAGTCTAGATCCAATTGCGAACCAGACAACTCTACCGGTGTAGTCAGTTTTGAGCATCGACGGTTGCAACATCTTCGATCGGAACACCCTACCCCTAAGCTAATGAGAGGAACCTTGTTTGATTGATTGACAGATGGGCTGAGGGAATCGAAATCCCTTGAAGACGAGGAAGACGGGAAGTGAAAGTTAAGTCTAACCCATACAAGGCAGGTGGCTACGAGGTTGTCTGGATATAGTGAACAATTTGTACGTGAGGATGACGGATGAGCAAGGATTGTGTTACACGGCAAAACTTAACCCACCCATTAAAAAGGGATGGACGGTTCATACATGTCCACAGAAAAAAGGTGGACAAGTTAATATTGTCCATACATTTTTAATGGCCGAGTGTCTGTCATGGAAATTATATGGACAATATTAACTTATCTACCTATTTTCTATGGACATGTATGAACCGTCCATCCGTTTTTAATGGACGAAGGAGAGGGTGCACTATAAAGCAATTTGGGGGTGCGATATACAGAATAGCCGATAATTTATTTAGCGCACCCCCGAATTGCTTTATAGCGCACCCCCTCATCCGTCCATTAAAAAGGAATGGACGGTTCATACATGTCCACAGAAAACAGGTGGACAAGTTAATATTGTCCATACATTTTTAATGGCCGAGTGTTTGTCAAGGAAATTGTATGGACAATATTAACTTGTCCACCTATTTTCTTTGGACATGTATGAACCTTCCATCCATTTTTAATGGACGGAGGAGGGGGTGCGCTATAAAGCAATTCGAGGGTGCGCTATAAAGCAATACCCTAAATTATAGGTGTTTGTTTCGGTTTAGCTTTTAAATTCCCTAAAAGTCCGGTTCACATTTGTGTGTGTAGAACCTGGTTCACATGTAAGTTCCCCATCTACTTGGGGCCTTTTGTAATCGTGTTCTGATTCATCAATGAAATCACAATCCTTCTCAATCTCCCAATTTCTCTCATCCAACCATGAATCTCTAATTCAATCACAGGTATTCCTCTTCGGTTGGTGTTTCTAACCTCACACTAACCCTAGGTTTTTTGTAATTGGGTTCTTCGAGCTCACCGAGCTCCTAACTCGGTTCATATCTGGTTTTCCAGTATCATTGGTATCAGAGCCATCGATTCTCTGACCTACCTCGATAGAGCCCACCATGGCCGACGAAGAACCCATCTACGTTAGCGTTGGAAGGAGCTTCAAGGAGATTCGTAAAAAAATTGGTACTATCCCTAATCTGCAGAATTTCATCATCTGTAACTTCAACCTACCCTCCATTCAACTGATCGAGTGCTCAAACGGGGCTGTAGCTATAGCAAACTTGTTTGACGGGGTTCCCGATGATGTACAGAGCCAAGATCATGAGTCGTTTGATGAGATCAACAAGCTACTTTGCTGGATCTCAGGTAGCGTCGAGATCTCGGAACGCTCATATTCAGTCACCCCTAAGGTGCTCGAGGAAATGCCTCAGCCAACTGAAAACGAGCAAATCTACTATACCCTAGTCCCGACTAGCAATGAACCCTCCGATGAGCTTAGTAACCTGAACAAGCATTTAGATCAGGGTAAGATGTCAGCGTTTGCACCTTTTGTTGTGGAAGAATTTTCAAGTTTGACATACAAACCCTTGACTCAAAGGCAAGCAGAGAAGCTTGAGATGAATGAGCTTTCAAATCAAATTGCCCACCACATGCTCGATGAAATGCCCAAACCAGATGCTTACTTAAAGACCATAGAGGTGAGTGATTTTTCGGATGCTAGATCTTTATTGACTGTTAATAAAGAGTTTACTGGTTTAATGGAGGACATCAAGGAGTTATATGTACAAGATGATTTGAGCTTTGATCCGGGTGGAAAATTTAGGGTTGATTTAGCTTGGAATTTTGATGTGAGTAGCGACGATGCTCACACTAGATATGGGTGGTTGGTTCACATATTAGGATTAAGCTTTGATCCATGTGGGAAACATGATATTTTTAAGGAGGCAAAAGCTGCAAAGGAGGGGTGTAATCCGATTGCCCACCAAGTGTTTGTTAAAATGCCCAAGTCAACAAGCAACACTAAAGTGGAGGGGTTGGTTGAATTAATCAAGGGCAGTGTCGTAGCAAGAGTTGATGGTGCTCATGCTTCATGGATAAGTCATGAGAAGGACATGATTATTAGCTTTGACCCGGGAGGAGTAGGCTCGAAATATGTTTGTTGTGCTCAGTGTTTCTCAAGCCAAGGGGTTGCTCTCTATTGTTGTTTGTTGGGTTGTTCTAACAACACAAGAACGCTGAAGTTAGAGCTTGTTAAATGCACCTATGTTGATTTTCACAAGCTTGCTTTTGATCCTAGAACTACCCTATGTCTTGCTGAATTTTTGCCAACTTTCATTCAAGGAGTTGTTAAGTGTGTACTGCTGGTTTTTGATCCTGGCATTAATCTCACAAGAGAGTGGGAATGTGATTTCGCATTTGTTGCTATTGATAAGTGTCTCAGATTGACATTGAAATGCGAGAAGGTGAGATGGAGTCTGTTGCTTGAAATAATTGGCTCTTGGCAAGCTTCGATCGAGGAGTTGTCAAGTATTACTTGATCCAGCTATTAAATATGAAGAGAGGGCTGATTTTTAGATATTTGGAGATGATTTTGGCTCTTGAACAACACGCTCACATTGCCTGGTTTTTTATTACTGCCCAAGATACAAGAACAGCTTCGGTTTATCATACCAGCAATTGCTTTTGACCCCGGGGGAGATTGGTTAAAGACCATTAGTAGAGTTCAGCAGCCCATAATGTTCTGCCATGCTACAACGTTGCTCACCATTCTGAATTACAGGGAGCTCTTCCAAGGGCTTCACTATGCCACCAGATTATCATCCTTGAGGACAAGGATGTTTCGAAGGGGAAGTATTGTTACAGGGCAAAACTTAGTGAGGCCACCTTTAGTAATTATAGGTGTTTGTTTCGGTTTAGCTTTTAAATTCCCTAAAAGTCCGGTTCACATTTGTGTGTGTAGAACCTGGTTCACATGTAAGTTCCCCATCTACTTGGGGCCTTTTGTAATCGTGTTCTGATTCATCAATGAAATCACAATCCTTCTCAATCTCCCAATTTCTCTCATTCAACCATGAATCTCTGATTCAATCACAGGTATTCCTCTTCGGTTGGTGTTTCTAATCTCACACTAACCCTAGGTTATCTGTAATCGGGTTCTTCGAGCTCACCGAGCTCCTAACTCGGTTCATATCTGGTTTTCCCGTATCAGATTGAGGCAAGAGAACCTAAAGGATTTGCTATTAAAACTTGATGAATAGCGGGATTCCGCTAGAATCCATCCCCCCAGGGGAGAGCGGGACGCGAGAGCGGGTTGGCCTTTCCGTCCGCTGGTACATCCAGATATTCCATCAATTGCCCTTGTTCATTATCGTGTCAAGGCACGAGCACAGTTGGAGGCGATTTCTTGGGCCACCGGATCTGGCGGCTGTTGCAACGCTCGGAATATGCACCGAAACAACGTACCTGTGACTTGACGGCGCCGGCGACTCGTGTTCGGCGGCGTGGTGATATTAGGCGTCAAGGTTGTCCCCTGTCGCCGGAGATGTCCCTAGATGAACCGGCGTTTTCACGTCAAAATGTCCAATTATCAGAGGGAAGTTGCGATTTTGTTTTGTGGGTTGTGGGTGGCCGCCGGCTGGTGGATAGAGAAGAGCATTTATCCGGGTGGTTGGGTGCAAACTGCAAACTATGCATAAAAAGGCTTGCGATTTTATTTTGTGGTTTTGTACTTTGAGACTGCAAACTATATAACATAACACAATTTTTAAAGCTCAAATCATATATAGCCCCATGTACTTTCATAAACTTGTCACTTAGACACCCTACTATTAAGTTGGCCCTATTGAACACTCAAACCTATGATTTTATACCCATTGAACACCTCGCGTGCCAGCTCGTAATACATGTCATTACGCATTTTTTTTACTTATCCAAATAAGCACTCTTGATTAAGCCAGTTAAGCACGCCACATAAGCAACTTTAAAAAAAATTAACGGAAATTTCACGTGGTAACCCCGAGGTTTAACATTATTCATGAAGTGTACCAAAGCTTGACATATTTCATGCGGTAACCTTAAGATTTATACGAAATTCATGGAATAACCCTACAATATATACAAAAATTTTCACATGCCCAAAATGTTAAAATTTGTATTAATCTTAAAATTTGTGAAATTATAACTCTGGAAGTCTTGATGGAAGAGTGTGTGGAGCAGCTTAGGATTTCCCATGATAATCTTCAGGGAGATTTTTCTAATGAGTAAAAGCAGCGAGCTGTGATTGAGGCTAAGGATTTAATGCAGTTGAGAATGAGTCAGTATAACAGTTTTCTGGCTCAAAGGGCTAACATGGATTGGTTGCAACTTGGAGAGGAGACTTCTTCCTTGTTTTATAATGGGATTAAGGAAAGGAGAGCCAGAAATACTATATATTCTCTGAAGGACAAGGATGGTAATAGTGTTGATGGGAATGCTGACATTGAAGCTGAGATCATAATCTTTTATATTGAGCTTTTTGGCACAGTTGTTGCTGATAAGGAGCCTGATTTTTCTAGATATGGTGGTGTGAAAGTCAATAATACTTTGCATCATATGCTCACTCAGCTTCCTACTGCCAAAGATGTCCATGATGCTGTGTTTGATATAGGCAACAATAAAGCTCCTGGGCCTGATGGTTTTGGCAGCTTCTTCTTCAAGCATAGATGGAGCTTAGTCAAAGAGGAGATGATTAGTGCAGTTTCTGAGTTTTTTAGGAATGGGATCATGCTGAGATGCTTCAACAATACTTTCATTAATCTCATTCCAAAGGTGGACAAGCCTTTTTTGGTGAAAGAATTCAGACCTATTTCCTGCTGTAATACCTTTCTTAAGGTCATTTCTAAAATCCTGGTGCAGAAGATTAGGCCTCTTTTAGACAGTATAACTTCTGACAATCAAGGTGCCTTTGTTCCTAGGAGAAATATTGCCTATAATTCAGTTGTGGCTCAAGAGGTCATTAGAGGGTATAACAGGAGAGGGATTTCTCCAAGGTGTATGATTCAGGTTGATCTGCAAAAGGCTTATGACTGTGTTTCTTGGAGTTACCTTGAGAGAACTCTGAAAATTTTCAATTTCCCTGAGAAATTAATTGGCTGGATTTTGCAATGTGCTACTACTCCCTACTTCTCAGTGATTGTCAATGGTGAGGCCAAAGGCTTTTTCCCTGGGAAAAGGGGTCTGAGACAAGGGGATCCTCTATCTCCCTTCTTATTTGTCATGGTTATGGAGATGCTCTATAGAAAAATGCTTCTGCTCAGTAAAAGAAAAGGTTTCTGCTGGCATCCTAAGTGCAAGAAAGTTCAGTTGAATTGTATGGCTTTTGCAGACGATTTGCTCATTTTTTCTAAGCCTACTGTTGCCACTCTTAAGCTCATTAAAGACTGTTTAATTGAGTTTGGAGAAGAATCAGGTTTGAAAGCTAATCCTATGAAAAGCAAGTTGTTTATAGGAGGTGTTAGCTCAGCTGGGAAGGAGGAGATAAGTAGATTTCTAAATGTGGAGTTGGGCACTTTCCCTATTAGATATCTTGGCACTCCCTTGCATTGTAGGAAGCTCAAAATTGATGATTATAGTCCTCTCATCAAGATAATTATCAGCATTATTCAGAGGAAGAATGTAAGGAGAATTTCTTATGCTGGAAGAATGCAAATCATCCATTCCATGATTGAAGGTGTCCTTTCCTTCTGGATGCAAGCCTTGATGATCCCAAAAAAGGTTATTCATAAAATTGAATCAATCTGTAGATCTTATTTGTGGGCTGGAGTGGAAGAGAGTAAAAGGAGCCTTGTGGCTTGGTCTAGAGTTTGCAAACCTTTTTGTGAAGGTGGTTGAACTTCAAGGAGCTGCTTTCTTGGAATAAAACGATCTTGTTTAAGCTGGGCTTGGATATTGTAGCTGACAAGAAGAATTTATGGACTTTGTGGGTGAAAAAGAATATCTTGAAAAGCCAGAGTTTCTGGGATATAGGTCTTGGAGGTTCCAGTTCTTGGCTTTGGAAGGAAGTTATAAGGCTAAGAGAAAAGTTGCTAGAGAAGTTGCAACTTGACAGGAGCTTAATTAGTTTCTCTAAGAGTTTCACTCAAATTGTGAAGAGCAATGGTAAGCTTAACTGTCAAGCTGCGTATGGATTGTTGAGCTCCCATGATAGCTACAAAGATTGGAATGAGCTTTTATGGAAGGGATCCTTAGCTAAGAGATGGAGGTTTATCTGCTGGCTGGCTACCTTAGAGAGGCTTCCAACTGCTAATAAGCTTTTTAGATGGGGCATCATTCAGAGAAATGCCTGTGTGCTTTGTGGAGGTGAAAGTGAGACAGAAGTGCATCTCTGGTTTCAGTGCAGTTTTGTGCAGTGTGTTGCAAATGCTGTTTTGGCTTGGTTGGGCATAGGCACTCGGTTTGAGTCTCTGAAGGAGTGGTGGACCTGGTTTTTGCATACTAGAAGAAGAAAGAATAACATCTTCCAATCAAAATTCTTAGGCATCCTTGGCATTGTTTATTATACTTGGCAGTGGCGTAACGAGGTCATTTATAATAGCAGGAACCTGGATGCTAATGCTTGTGCAAAGATGATCATTGATGACTGTAAGATGAGAATTTTAGCGACCTTCAAGTTCAAGAGTAGAAGGGATCAAGCTCTTAGAAGAGGGGTGGGTATTTGAGTGTGTTTTGTGTTGGTTTCTGGTGGGAGGGTTAGATTGGTTGATAGTGCAGAGGTGGCTCCCTCTCCCTTGCTGCTGAATGCCGGGGCTTGCCTTGGCATAAGGATGTAGACAAGGGGTTTGGCCCACGTTTTTGCATCGTGTGCATGTAGTGATGACTTTACTTTGGAGCTGTCATAACATGGACCTTGCAGGGTGTTCCGGCCCCTCTGGTCTGCATTAGGCAGAGATGAGTTTGAGTGCTGTTTTTTTGGGTTGGGTTAGGTGTTATGGGTAGCTTTGTAAGCTCTTTCCCTTGACCTGATCTGCTGAGCATTGGAGTGGTGATGATGCTATGATGTATGATGAGGCTTGATCCTTCGTTGTTGGCATCGAGCTGCTGTTGCTTTTGCCTTACACTGAGGTGAAAGCAATAGTGGCCTTGCATGGATTTCGGAAAGAGTTTAGGAGTTGTTGTATTTGCGTTTTTTGTGTGTTGTATTCTCTTTGAGGTATGCTTTGCCTCTTATTAATAAAAGTTTTGACCATTTGCGAAAAATTTGTGAAATTAAAAAGAAAATTGAAAAGGGTTTGACGATTCTTCAAGTATAATTTTATCCGATATTAATATTAAATATTTAAATATTATAATAAAATAAATTTATTTTTCGTATTCATATTATTATCTTATAAATTTATTAATAAAAAAATAATCAGATAGTTTTTTTGTAAATTGAAAATATAAATAAATTAAAAACTGAACATTTATTACATTAATTAATTGGTTTTTACATAAATAATTTTGATTGTAAATAAATTTCAAATTTTGATATTTTACATTATTTATTTTATGAGAAAAGAAAGTTTTTATAATATAAATAATGGAAATTTTTCAATGGTCAATTGGTCATTGATGAAAACTTTAAAATAGTTATCAACACAAATAGATGCATGGTATTTCCTACTCTTTTTTAATAGATTAATAAATAAGTTTAAACTATAATGATAAAATTAAATATATTTATTTAACTATAGTATATAATCTAAAGGTAATGGATACGGCTATATTACAAAAATCTTACAACCTTTTAAACTAATATTTATAAACAACCTTTTAAATCTATGTTATTAAATTAAATAAATGCATTACAGGTTTTCTTGAATTTTCATTGATCACATTGACCAGGGAATAGTTTAAATTATTCACATTACCAAAATTATATTACCTCATAAATGAAATAAAGTAAACTATCAAAATACTAAAATATTTACATTATAAGTTATTTGTACAAATCTTTCCTTAACTAAAACAATAGGAATTTTGAATTTTAATTACTTATATCATCGAAGTTTTCAATGTCAATTTAAATTTATGATAATTCTTTGTTAAATAAAGAGGTTTTATTATTTTGATCAATAAATTTTAATTTTTAATAATAACTCAAATAAGAAATTTAAAATTATACGAGTACAATCTTAAGATTTTTTTTAAAATCGTTTTTCACAAATTTAATATTTAAAATTAATGTTGACTTTTTTTGGACATATGATAAATTATGTATATAACATAGGGTTATTACGTGAATTTTACGTAAACCTCAAGGGTAACGTGTGATATATGACAAACTTTCGTACACCTTGTGAATAACGCTAAACCTCAGGGTTACCGTGTGAAATTTCCGAAAATTAAACACTAAAGGAAAAACCATAATACCCCAAATCCCACATCTCTGCACATCAATTTCTTAATTATATTATTTATTTGTTTTTTTTTTCTTCTCTCCTCTATTTCCTTCTTCATCAATTTCCCTTTCACTGCGGATTAGAAACCATGCTCCCTGCCCCCTTTCTCTCAACAAACGAAAACCCTAGCCCCACCCCAACATCGAACCTCCATCAGAGAAATCAGCCATTATCTGGCCATGAAACCTTCAACCTCCTTCTACAAATCATTGTACTCAGCCTCAGTAGCCCAATTGTTAGACAACACTCAAAAATCCGGGGGGGGGGGGACCCACAAAATACTGAAAAAAGAGAGTGGCTTCTCCGGTGCACTACGGCAAGAAACATGAAGAAAGTCCAGTGGATTGTTGGGCTATTAGTTTCGGCTAAGAGGAGGAGGCTTCACAGGAGACGAGGGATCTACCTCTGTGAGCTACAAATGGGGTGGAGGCTAGGACGAACATTGGAAGGAAAAAGTTCGGGGCCTTCTTGTGGGGAGGGTCGGTAGAGAGGAAGGTCGGAAGTGGAGTAGATCTACTCGGGTTCAGGGTGGAGGAGGATGAAATCCGGGTCGATGTACAAGGTTGTCGATCGGCTAGAAAGATCAGGTGTTCTTTCTTATCTTGCACTTGTATCAACTTGCTAAAATCAGTCTTTGGAAAGAACAAACAATTTCTACGCTTAGAAAATATGAAGAAAGGGAAAAGAACCCACAAATATGTGCTTTCATTTGGGAAGCAAATAACCTTTGAACAACAAGAACCACTGACTCTTGACACTTTTGAACAAGAGCCTGCTATGGCTGAGGAAGCCCAAAATAGCAGTGCCGATGTGAACATGAATGTTGTTGGTTCCTCTAGGACTATGCCAGACAAGAGGAAACACAAGACCAAAATGGAGATGATGACTTTCCTGTTTAACCTTTGTGGAGTCAAAGAAAAAATCCTGCATTTGAAGGAGAAATTCTTGCATGGGTTTGTCTTAGGGGACCATTTGACAACCCCTAGTTTGAGAACAAAGTTGACAAATGATTGGAAACTAAGTAGAGACTCATTGCTTCATGACAAATCAAATGGGTGGTCCTTATGCTTTTGCAATGTCCACTGTATGTATTCCAAGTACATATTAGACTCTTATAAAAATTGCAATTCTGGAAAAGATTGGTGGGAAAGAGAAATCAGGAGACACCAACTAAATGAGAAGTCAATTTTTCATGGAATTTACAAATCCACGTTCTGTACTACAACCATAGAAACAAAGAAACCTACTTAATTTGGCTTAGTGTGCCGATTGATGAAAATAGATGGGATTTCTCCATTAAGAAAAGTTCTCTTCTTATTGAAAAAAGGGACATTTTGAACACTGATCATGTAAGGAGTAAATGGTGCAGCCCTTATAGCCTCTTTCCTCTCATGAATTTTTGTACTTTGCTCTTACATTGTGATGTAATGCATCTTAGTAACTCTCAGCTGAATCTAGTGACTATTAATTTGATCTCTTGGAGGCCATTATTTTCTAAATCGACATGCATTATTCATAATATGCGTGTGACTCTTGCCACCTATTCTAAAAAACACGCCTTTACAATCATGATTACTTGGAACCTACTTGATGCAGGACTGAGAGCTAAGAGTAAAATTCCAACAAGACTCCAAGACGAGCATACTGGGAGTGACTCCCTTAAAATTTTTGAGAACAATTACACTAGCTCCCTGATTTGTTTGGAAAGTCCCACTAGTCTCCTACAACTACAGAAGGTAACCATCTTGATGGATCAGTGCAGACCTATAATAGATATAGTGCTATATTGCTATGAAAGGATGGCAATGGTTGACTCCGACTCTATCCTGAACTACGACTCTAAAATTCCGATAACTTATGAACAAACTAATGCAGATTCTAGAACAAAGAAATTGATACCGATACGATGGGAGGCAAGCGACCCCGATGCTAAGACGACTACAAGAAAAATACAAGAAAATACAAAAATGCAAACAAATACAATTTATATAGGCTACCTAGTTAAGAAACAAAGATACACGAGAAGAAAGGTTGGTCATGAAAGATATATAGGCTACATAGTTAAGAAACAAAGATACATGAGAAATGGTATTTGGCAGCACAATCAAAGAGACCACGTAAACTATTGCACTAACCACCCCACTCGTACAACCATGATTTCATGCCTATGGAAAAGGATAAAAAAACGGGGTTGCCATGAACCCCTGTCAAATTTTAGTCTAGTTTTAAAATGAGAATAAGCACTTGGAATTGCAGAGGCATAGGTCGGAAATCGTTCTGGCCAGAAATTGACTCGTTTTGTAAAATCGAAAGGATACAACTTATGACGATAATTGAGACCAAAACTGAGAAAGTGCCTCCAGATAACTTGTGGCATAGAGCGGGATTTGATAACTTAATTTGGTCCCCATCTGTTGGAAGGTCAGGAGGAATTGGGGTATTCTGGAAAGCACACCAACTAACCAACGAACATATTGAGGTCATGACCCACGAACCTCGGTTTATAATCATGAAATATACGAACCTTTCCACCAACCATATAATCACTATCTGTTTAGCATATGCCCCCCTATGGAAGCAGAAAAAGAAGCGTTATGGAATCACTTAACTAGTACACTTCAATATATAAACTTACCTACAATAGTTATGGGTGACCTCAACGAAATTCAGAACCCCATAGAGAAGAAAGGAGGGGTAGAGCCGGACCCATCTAGGTTTGAGAGACTAATTAACTTTAAGAGTAATTGCGATCTATATGATATTCCCACCCAAGGTAACGCCTTCACCTGGTGGAAAAATAGAACCGAAGTAAACAACATGTATGAAAAGTTAGATAGAACCTTAGTTAGTAATGAAATTATTCAATGGTATCCAAACTTGACCACAAAGAACTATGCTTTCTCAACAGCAGACCATTGCCAAATTGTAATAGACCTAAGTAACCATGAGTCCTATAAAGCAGCACCGTTTAAATTTGAAAAAATATGGATGCAACGGAAGGATTTTCGAAACATTGTCAAACAAGCTTGGAGAGTGTCGTTTGTGGGTTCCAATATGTACCAACTTGTTAAGAAAACGAACTTGCTTCAGACCAGTGTGAAAAAATGGAATAAACGACCTTTGGAAACACCTTCGAACAACTAAAAGACATTGAAAAAGAACTAACGAATCTACAACAACAAATACAAATTGCACCAAGTCAGAGGATTATTCAAAAACAATTGAGAATGATCAATAAAAAAGAAAGCATTCTCAACTTCCACAAAACCTACTGGAAACAAAGAGCGAAAATTAAACATGTGAAACAGGTAGATACCAACAGCGGGTATTTTCACAAAGTAGCAAATGGTAGACGAAATAGGAAAATAATTAAAACAATTCGTACAACTAAAGGAACACAAATTGCAGGGGAAATCAACATTCGCAATGAAATAAGAAAAGACTTTAAGGAAAGATATAAGAAAGAGCCAATTAATCACACACTACTACAAAATTATTTGGAATTAATCACACACGAGATATCAATGGAGGACAATGAGATCTTAACCAAAACAGTATCAAATGAGGAAATTAAAAACCCCATCATGAGTATTGGATCTGATAAATCTCCAGGTCCTGATGGAATGTCATCCGGATTTTATAAAAAATATTGGGACATTGTAGGCTCAATAGTCATAAAAGTTGTAAAGAGCTTTTTTCATTCTGGCAAATTGTTGAAACAGATCAACCACACATTTATATCCCTGTTATCTAAAAGAGAGAATCCGGAATCTACAAACCATTATAAACCTATAAGTCTATGTTCCATCATCTACAAAGTTATCGCAAAAATTATAACTGAACGGCTTAAGATAGTCATGTGGAAAATAACCCACCCACTTCAAGGTGCCTTTGTAGCCAACCGTGCCATTCAGGACAACGTCCTCATTGCTCATGAAATTTTTCACTCGATTCGAGGGAAAAAAGGAAAAGAAGGTTGGACTGCTATCAAATTAGACATGGAAAAGGCCTACGACAGGGTCGATTGGGACTTCTTATTTACAGTGATGAAGAAGTTTGGTTTTTGTGACATATTCATAAATTGGATCAAACAATGCGTTACGACGGTCTCATTCTCAGTGTTAGTTAACAATGGACCGACGGAGCCATTCCTACCTGAGAGAGGACTAACACAAGGCGACCCGCTTTCCCTTTACCTTTTTATTTTAAGCATGGAAGTGTTTGCAAGACAATTACAAAAGATTAGTAACACCACAAGAAACTCAATCGGATTTGCATTAACCAGAGCAGGTACAAAAATTCCGTTTCTAGCATTTGCCGATGACATAATGATTTTCGCCAAAGCAACACAAAGTTCTTGTGTGACAGTAAAGCAAACAATAGAAGAATATTGTGCAATTTCCGGACAAAAAGGTAATTATCATAAGTCAGCATTTCAAACCTCGAAAAATGTGGATAACCAACATAAACAGAGAATACAACAGGTGCTAAACATAACAACAATGACTAATTTAGAAAAGTGCCTCGGCTGTCCGATTATCAATGGATGTGTGAATCGAGAGACATTTACAGAAACAATAGGAAAATCCAAGACTCAACTGGCCAAATGGAAAGCAAATGCATTATCACAAGAGGGACGAGCCACACTCATCCGATCAAACCTCGCCGCTAAACCAAACTATATCATGCAAAGCTTCTTGCTCCCCACATACATACACGATAACTTAGACTAGATTAATCGATGTTTCCTTTGGAACAAGGACCCAAACTACAAACCCCTTATAGGGTGGGATAAAATTTGTAAGCCGAAGTCTCATGGGAGACTAGGTATTAAGAAAACTGAACATATGAACAAAGCTTTGCAAATGAAACTATTATGGAAACTCATTGCAGAACCTTCTAATATTTGGGTTTACCTTATGAATGAAAAATATTTGAAGAATTAATTCCTCCTATCATACAAGAAAAAGTCGAACACTTCATGGCAATGGAGCAAGCTAATGAGCTTACACCCAGAATTTGTAGAAGGACTAATTTGGCAAGTGAGGGATGGAAAATTAGTAAGTTCTGGACCGATAAATGGGCATTTAATGAACCACTCTTTAACTATGCAATAGACCAAGATCAATGCGATAAACAAATGAGTGTAAGTGAATTCATTAGCTCGGACAAACAATGGATAACCCACAAATTGGCGACTGTCCTCCCACAAAACATTGTCGACCGAGTGCAAGAAATACTTATTCCAATGTCAACAATTCGAGACAGAGTATACTGGGCTCCGAGTAAAAATGGATGGTTCTCAACATCATCAGCAGTAGAACTGATAAGTAAAATTAATACATTTAACCCAAGCACTAACAAATGGATTTGGAAATTAGATACATTTCCCAAAGTAAAACATTTTTTATGGAAAATTGATAAAAACGGCCTTCCGACAAAAGAACGATTAAGAGAACAACACATATCAACTCCTCCAGGTTGTTTGATGTGTCACAACACATTTGAAGACACAACTCACTTGATGATTGATTGCCCCCACACTAAACAAACTCTACACAAAATTAACCCAAACACTGCAAACCTAATCGATACAATAGATACAACCAATAAGAACCCCTCAAGTATCTTAACTGAGCTACAACAATTGTTGGGAGAGAAACAATTTTCCGAACTAGCTGTGTGCTGGTGGTGCATATGGCAACAGAGAAACAAATTAACATTTCAAAAAGAACCAAATAGCTTTATTCATGACCTGGAGAAGTATATCCAATCCCAAATTTATTTATGGACCAAGACCGAAGTGTGGACCGAGGACGAGGAGGAAAAAGAAAACAAGGTAAAAACAAAAAATATAAGGAAACAAAAATCAAAATGTTGGGAAAAACCAGAACAAGGATGGGTCAAAATCAATTTTGACGGATCAGTCTTGCAAAATAACTTTGCGTCTACAGGCTTTATAATTCGGGATCACAATGGTGACGCCATTTGTATAGGCACAAACACAACTCGATCCAGTTCTGTTATACAAACTGAGGCTCGAGCCTTAAGAGAAGGACTTGTAGCAGCAAAACAAAGAGGATTTAAAAAAAATTTAATTGAGGGTGACAACCTAACAGTCATCAGAGCGGCCTAAGGAACTTGTCAGTCCCCTTGGGAAATTGACATGCTGATCTCAGACATCTTGGTTATGACCCAAACATTTGAGTCATTTCGCGTGTCACATGTGGGTAGGAATCTCAATTCTATGGCTGATAAAATTGCAAAGCTGGGCCACAATCTCCCTATCGATCACATATTGAATCACTTAGAGTTATTTACTCTCATCCGTCAGGATGCTCCAGGACGACCCCCTTAGGGGGTCCTCCTAATCCTTACCTTTTCAAAAAAAAAAAAAAAAATTCCCTTTCACTGCCCATATCTAAAGCCGCCGGCCAAGACGAGCCAACCCCGCCGACTACCTCGATCGCCACCGCTCCCTCACTTCTTAAACCACACGCCCGCCGGCTATTCCCGACGGCAACGAGCCACCCACCCGCCCGACCACGACCGGACCCTCTCCCTCGCTGGGTCTCACTTCTCCGGCCTGCCACCGCCGAGCCCACCCTAGCCCAGAGCTCAACCCGACCAACCTTACCGAGCCACCTAGTCTCTACCTTCTCTGTTTTGCGGGGCGGCAAACCGACGCTGGCCGTTTCACCCAACCTCCCGACTTGCTCTGCGCTCCGCCCTAACACTGTCGGGTACTCCTCTGCCCCATGAATCCAGTCTTCCAGCCCAACTCGACTCCGGCCAGTGACGGACGGAGGCGGGGGCCTGTGGGGGCACGTGCCCCCACTCCCGTCCGGGTTGTAATTTACTATTTTTATTTTAAATATTTTTTAATAAAAAATAGTTACATAAAAGTTAATAGTCTAGTTGGTTTAATTAAAATTTTACGATGTTTAGTGTTCAAGTCTAGTCTATGCATTCTATCTCTATCACGTTAATAATATAATTTTACAAAAAAAACGCTATAAACTAAAGACTATTTTAACAATTTGTAAAATTTATAAGAATTAACATGCGATATAATTATCATCGACTAACGATAATTTAATGTAGGTCGACAATTATAAGTTGTGCCCCCACTCTCATAAAGCTCTGTGTCCGTCACTGACTCCGGCCACCCAACACCTGACTCGAAGCCGCCTCCCGAACCCAACCTCCTCTGCCCCAGATCTGGAGATTCCCGATGTCCGACGGCAGCCCACGCTCAAGACCCCTCTCCCTCGTCAGATCTGAGCCCGGCCTTTCTCGGGTTTCAAACACCGGCGCCCGACCAGCGCTTCCCCTCTCGCCCTCTCTCTCGCCGGCTCTACTCAGCGCCGGAGTCCTCTGTTTCCGCCGGAGTCCTCGCCATATCTTAGTTATCGACCCATGAGAATGGGGCGTGAGCTGGCTCGTCTGCACATCAATCTGGCTCGTTTGAATTTTTTTTTTTAAGTTAGATTACGTGGATTAAGTAAAAAAAAATAACTGACGTGTATTATGAGCTGGCGCACGAGGTGTTTAATGAGTACAAAAACATAAGTTTGAGTGTTTAATAAGATCAACTCAAAGGTGAGATGTCTAGGCAATTTTGTGAAAGTACAGGAGACTACACATGATTTGAGCCCAATTTTTAACAAAGACTTATGTTCCACAAAGGATAACCCACGAGTGCTCAATTAGTGAGCTGATGTGTGAAACGTTGTATTATTGTACTATAGTAAAGGACGAGACTTATCAAGCCAAAACCTATTTTCTCATGGGAAGCCAGCCGTCCAAATCAGATGACCGGATAAGGTTATTCGATGCGTCCAAGAATGTTGCAAAACGTATGTATGTTCTTGTAGGATCCATGGAATAGATCGTGCCCCTTCGAAAAATTTCATAAACTCACCAGATCTCATTATTCCCCAAACTCGACATGAGCAGCGTAGTTGGTGGTAGCACGAATTTGTAATAACTGTGCTTATAAATGAAGTGCTTTGTAGCAAGAATTTGCAATAACTGTCCTAGTAATGATTTATTATAAAAAATAACATAAGCGACAGGTTCAAGTAACATGCTAAATGGCTGCAGAATCTTTTGCACATTTGTAAAATGACTGCAAAATCCTTTGCATTATAGAGCTCAACACATCATATTAAACACTTCCCTGACCCTGAATTTTAGATAGCGAGGAAGGTTTTCTGGAACTGCTTAGTGAAAGAAAAAGTTGAACGGCGTTGCATAAATGATGAGCTGCTGCAATAATCCTAGAGCATATTTGAAGACTCATCCATCTTTCTAAGCATACAAAAACAATGCAACTTACAGAGCCAACTGTAGAAGATGCCCACTTTGTTGTGCATTCTTATCATTCAGAAACCTCAGTTGCAGTCTTATCTGGACTCAAGGTTGTTGTGGAATAAGAGAAACTCCAAACAGAAGCACAGTTCTCGTTGCCTGCATGGAACAGAAAGCATCATGCTCAATTTTAAGTTAGCAAAGGAAATTTTACTAGATAAAAACAAATACTGCAAGATACCACTGAATCCGAAATCTTCATCGTCTTCATCGGGAACCATGAATCTCCGGTGTCCAGATGAAGAAGCAGCCATTGGTAAGTAAGGATGGAATGTGAAACCATTTACAGTGTCTGTACAAGAGAACAAGTCAGTGAGAAACTAGATTTCTTTGCACCGAGATTAAATGCGTTACATTGACTTGTTGTGACTTCTGTGGAAATATTACCTGAAGCGGCTTGGAAACTTGATTTCCAGTGCCCAGTTTGCAGGTCATAAATGTGAACTAAGCCATCCTAAGAAAGGAATATAAAGTCTTGAATAACCAAACTCATTTATTTGATCATACTGTACGTCTGTAGCATTTTTATATACGAAAAAGCTAGTCATTCACCTGTCCACCTGTGCCGAGATGCCGGCCAAAGGGCTCAATGTCAAATGATATTCTTTGATTGGTGTTCTCAGTTGATCTGTACAGTCTTTTAACAGAATAGATCAGTTATAACTTACATGCTAAATGCTCAAGGGTAGATTATTCTTGAGGAAAAACAATGAGCACACTATTGAGAAGTGTCCCTGTCTAGCATATATCAGTATTGGTCAATTACAACGTTACTATTAGTAGAAGTACGATACATTAGCTAGAGCAAACATTAATGAACCCTAAAGACTGTCACCAACCGGCATGTGATACATATCTATAAGGAAGACTACGGTAATCATATTTTTTGTATATACTTCTTGGCTACCATATTTTACCAAAATTAGGCTTCAGCAAAAATTAGAAGAAATTTATTGTAGTAACAGCTAAAATGTTTGATGCTTACTTGTAGACGATTTCTACAGTGTTGCGGACATCCCAGCACAGAATGTAGGGATCCTAAAATTTGGAAAATCCAACTGTTAAGAGCTCAGAAGACAATAAGTAGATGGAGAATATCTCCGAGTTAAATGTCCAAACAGAGTTGCTTGAAGGTTGTACGTGTCAAGAGTATTGACTGGCTTAACAGACTGTTGTCTGAATTGTATATGAATAGGATCTATCAATCAAGTAGGGTATCCATTCAATCATTTGTAACAAGTGTTTCTGCCTTAGGGCCCATAGGCCAGAGGCCATCCCATGGCTGGTGGTGGTAAGACCTTTCTAGCTTCTAGGGTTTAAAACTTCATCAATCGGAGTTTTATGTCTTGCTTGTGTGTGTTTATGAGATTGGTCACCTTAACTCTAACACACTCAGAAACTTGGTTGCAACAATATTTTAACATCAAGATCCCCTAACATAATAATAAAACTAATACCTCAGTAGTTTCATATTCATTATACCTTTCAAAAAGAAAGAAATGCATCACGAAGTGAAGGAATTGATCCCTTGAACATGATTATAACAGGAAGGGAAATAAAACAAATTAGTCCATATTTTAATCTAGCTTCATGCTTCTTCATTTTCATACAAAATTGTGTGTATGCCCCACTCTTTTCCCCATACTACACATGGTTTCAAAATGAGGGGAATATATTTTCCACCCTCCTTTACACGCAGAAATTTCGTACTTAGACAAGAAACTTTCAACCCTATCCAAAATAATACTATTTTATTCTAATTTCCCCTTTTCATTCCATAATCAAATGGGCCATAATTTTGTAGTCAGGGTACAATCTGGAAGAGCAGGTTAGATGTCATAAATTTAATACCAAATTCAGAGGCTATTAGAATTACTTCCTTGAATAATTTACCTAGAACCTATAGTCATCAAGAAACCAACACAGCTGAGCTACAGAAAAGGTGTTGTAACAGTATTTTTAGTAAATCCAGAAAGCAATATACAAGTGAACAAAAAAACTGGTACATTTCTGACCTTTCTGGCCCCAGTATATAGATAATTGCCATCCTTGGAAAACTGAACCTGCAAATGACAAGGAGATCACACTGCTAAATGGTCTACCTCTACAACTCTACCTAACAAACAATTGCTATGATAAAATAACTGTTGTAACTTACATGAGTGATCCCGCCTTCCTGGCCATGTAGTACATACAAGAGTTCCATATTATCCTCTCTATAGATAGCAGTAGTTTGGTCATAACAACCAGTGGCAAGCATTCCAGAATGGGCTGGAGAAAAGGCAATTGCAGACACAATACCTGAGAGCACATACAAACACATAGCCTTGAGAGTTGAGACACATTGTCGAGATACAAGTCTCCAGATGAAAAATATTAAAATCTTGAATACTAAACACATGTGTCAAATATTTGACAAATTCCTCTTTGTATATGTCTAACTCAATTAAATCCATGAATGCAGAATTTCCACTTTTAGCTGGGAAGTATATACCTGGTTTGCAGTTTCCAAAATTAGAAATTTAGCCCTGATTACTTTTCTTGGCTCAATTAAGGTTAAGGATTTCATGGCATTCTTACTTTTCTTCTTTTTCTCTTCCTCTGCATCCTAAATTGTTTCTTTTCTACTCCTGCTCACTCCAATTCGGAAAAGGACATAGGTGGATCCTATGTAAGCTATGAAGTATATACTAGTCTTTTATGATTGTGAAATGGAGGGAAAGGTCATCACAATTTGTTCTAAATCACTATAACTAGATAAAGCAGGAAACAATGATCCATTACCTGACTGCCCTTCTTTATTTCCTTGAAGAGTTGAGTACTGGGAGAAATCTCTACCAGGGCGGTGGACATCAAACACTCTGAGAGATTTGTTGTAACCTGCAAACAACCTGCAATGATATTCCAGGAACAAGTGAAAACATCAGGAGGTTAGATCACTGTTTGCTCACATACGCACTATACAGGAGAAAAGAAAGCTATTAGATGTCCTGCTAATAGAATCAGTTCGCTGAAAGTTGGACCTCTATTAGTCGCAGATTGAAGTAAAATTTAACCTTGAGTTTTAGACCCAAAGACACGATTCAAAGAAAGCAGAAGCCACAATGTTCTATTAAGAAACCAAACTAATAAGATATACATCAAAATGTCCCTGTGCAAAGGACAAAGCACACACAAAAGCTATGGTTATTGGAGGTCCATTGTATAGATTAAGTGGCTATCACAGGCAGGCAATAATGGCTACTATACCATGCAATTGCAATTTTCCTCCACTGTAATGAAGATTATTTTGGGCCATAGAAGATGGCTCCAATGTTCAATATTGTACTTGTTTTGACTCTTACGTCTCAGTTTGAAATGCCTTTAAACTCAAATTGGAATGGGCTGAAATCAACCCAGGCACGAGTAGGACCAATCACCATTCAAATATTTTACACTATTAAAGATTTAAGTGCAATAAGATAGGGCTCAGACAAACCACATAGGACCCACTTATAACTTTACAGTGAACTATCTGGTAATGCACATATGTTCAATGGACATGGAAAGTTCTTTCCACATAAAAAGACAGCACTTAGAATTCAGGTTCATTGATTTCTGCAGAGGTTTCTACAGCCTACATCACCATATATTTGATTTTTAACAGATGCTAAGAATTTAGTTTGCATAGTGATAAAATATACAATACAGCCAAATTTTAAAGTAGGATGCATTATTGCAACTGAGGTACAATACATAGATATAAACGCAATTATGGAACAGCAACAAAGGAAACTAAATATCAGAATTAGTAGCCTACTTTGTTCCACTGGGATTGAATGCAACTGAAAATGCAGCAGTGATTTCGTCCATCGCATCATATGCTCGGTATGTACAACGCAGCTGCAATTCATGATACAAAAGCATAAATTATTATCCAACCAGTAATAGGGCATGATTCACTTTTGAGCGTACAATGAAATATGATTCATATTTAAAATATACATATTGGTTTTAGTATTCCAAATGTTTGATTAAAGGAAACGGAAGGAGCAAGAAAAAAAAACATATGTTCAAACTAGGAAGAATGGAAAGCATGTGTGGACTCAAGTGTTTACAAGGCATATCAGGCGGTGGTCCAGGTGGAACCACTTCAAGGGTTACACTTCTGGTGAAGAGAATGTACAGAGATAGCTAATGAATCTAAGGCATAGATTTCTGTCACTGAAATGGTTTGATATTTCTTTGAGCAGATTGTGGATGATACAAAGTTAGCAAGTCACACGTTCCTCCTAATTCTACATGGATTTGTACGAAGTTGCTGAAATAGATGAAGAGCCTTGACCAGAACCTAATAATACAGCATAGTGAATCAAGGAGCACACAAAATACACCAAGGTTACAAAGTAAGTAAGATTGAGAAGAGGATGTCAAAATAATCTAAGAGCCAAAAGAACAGCAGAAATGACAACTTGCAACTTTTGGAGTTTCTTATTGTTTAGTTAGTTGTCATTTCTAAAAATTAGTTTGAATATTTTGCTCCAGCAAATAGGGGATCCTTTTACAGATAAATATGCTGTTAGTTAATACATATTAGAGTCAGATTCAATTCAAATAAGTTAATCAATGCACCTGAAATCATGAATAGAGTTCATCAGTTGTACAAAGTTGGTAGGAGGTTCTATTTTGCTAACATGGGTATCTGTTGTAATATCATTATATATCACTAATTTTAATTTTTTTTAGCTAATTTATGTGTATCCCCGATTGAGAGCAAATGGGACATATCAGTACAATAGGTTTGACCTTAATTGATGAATTAAGAGCCTAATTAAAGAAAATAAATTATTCTCTCAAGCTTTGTAGTTAAATAAGGAACAGCACCTCACCAGTAGTTGCATCCCAAATATGGATAGGATGGTCACGAGTAGTAGTGGCAAATACACAGCTCGTCATGTCTGAAACATGAACAAAATATACATATGAGACCTTCATACACTCAAGCAAGCAGCAATAACATGCAAACCAAGCAAAAGGTAAGTTTTCAGGAGTGGATAAATTTGCATATGTAACCTGAAGTGTTCATGAACGGGTACCAACAGTAGTCATACACTGACTCCCCTTCGGTTATAACAAGACTAGATGCATAGGAATCTGCAACACAATACCAACAATTCCACAATTCAGTCTGCAAGTGAAACCAGATAAAAGAAAATTCCAGGAGGTGGCACTACTAAAAGAATCAATAAAGAGTAAAATTTAGCAGCTAGGAAGCATGTGCATGTTTCCATTATTAGAATGTTTATATATATATGAGTGAATGAGTCACATAATTTCTATTTCTTATGCTACAAATCATAATATAAAAAGTCAGGACGCACTACAAATATTAAAACTACTCAGAAGATGGTAAAGTTCAAATACAGAAAGCAAAAACAAAACACGCTCTGATTCCATAAAGAGCACAAACCAAACTAGGGTACTAGGGAAAACATGAAAATCCCAAAGGCCACCAGCAGAGAGAATCTCTCCAGCAAAGGAACAAACCTAGATATATAAACAATTTCGAGTGTATTTGCGTATGTGTTTGACCATCTAGTTGAAGTCTATACTTCAGTGGTAGTTAAAAAAAAGTAGATGAAAAGTAGATGACAATATTGATTAAAAAAAACTAATGTGTTAGTTAATCCTGATATTGTAGTCAGCATGGAAAGAACAAAGAGAGTACATAAAATAAGAATTTTTAAATTTTCCTATTCACAGTCAGCGGTACCTTGATCATCGGCAGAGGAACCAGTCTGCTCACTGCTGTCAAAGTCCGACCTGGTTGAATTTGAAAAAAGTGGCAACTATAATACATATCATGAAATGCCTCCCATTATCAAGACCTAAAAATGCAGGATTGAAATTGTTTGACCATCTATGCATGAAATGCCTCAGCTATAATACAAAGGCAAGCTGTTCCTCCTTCAGCCAACATTAACGAGTAAAGAACAGCACAAGGGCAGATTGAAAAATTAAAACTACTCCAGTTGTAACAAATAAGCATGCATTAGAAACAAAGCTTGCTACTCATTTGCTACGTGTTTTTCAGCTATCACCCAAACTTTAACATTGTAACATTGGCAGGTAAGCTGCGGAAAAGAGCTGGAAAATAATAGAAAACGAAAACGAAGCGACAGTACTCACAATGGGAACGACCGAAGCGTATTATCCTCAGAGCTAGTCAAGAAACAGGACCCATCAGGGGACCTGCAAATCCATTTAGAAAAGAAGATCAATAAGCCTGAAAAAAGCGTAGGACAAACGGCGAAAACACTGGCGAAGGAAGATGATTGGATAGCAATAGAAACCATTTGACGCCTTTGAGGAAGTTGTTAGGGTTTGAAGAGTGGCGAAACTGGCGATAGAAATTGTAGGTCCTGTAAGGGGGAACGTCGAAGCTCATCACCGGCCATGAATAGGAGGACGTGCCGCTGTCGTTGGCTACAAGAGCGGCGTCGGCGGCTGCTGCTTCTTCCTGGGGGGGCTGCTGCTTTTCCTCCATGGCATTCGCTCCACCTAAAGTACCGCGCTTTCCACACACTTGAATTAGGGCGGACCGAAATTTAACCCACCGAGAGGATTTCGCACTGTATCTACATTTATCTGCTAGCATCATGCTACGTATTAGATTCAGGTTTTGAAATAAATAAGGCTGTTTTGGGCAGCGTTCAGTTTACCAAAAAGAATCCATTATAATATATTAATGAGGAATTAATACCAAATGCCTCTATTTGATAATTCGTTTGTAAATATGACTTTATTTCAATTTGTAAAAATGCCTAAAAACATTTTGAAAATGCATAAAAATATTACATTCATGTTTAAAATGACTAATTTTTATCAAATAAAATAAAAAACAAAATATTTTTAAAAAAATTGAAAATTACTATTTTTTATTAATATTTTATTTGAGAAATAAAATATTTTAACAAACTTTTTAAAAATCCAAATTTGAAAAAATATATAAATTAAAAGATTTTATAAATATTTTAATGTTAAAAAAGATTTTTTTTTATCTATCATTTTTTAAAAATTAAAAGAAAATTGAAAATCTTAACGAAATCCTCTCGGTGGGCCGAACAAAAAATCTTACCCAAAAAACAAAAAAAACAAACAAAAAACAAAATCAACCAAATTTCTCTTGCTCGACGAAATCCTGTTGCTCGCTCGCCGAACTCCTCTCGCCGGCGGCCGACCATCGCCCCTCGCTCGCCGGCCGCTCCCGCACCATCTCGCTCTCCTCGCTCTCCGGCCCCCTCAGACTCTCGGTCGCTCGCCCCTCCCGCACCCTCTCACTCACTCGCCGCTCCCGCACCCTCTTGCTCGCTCACCGGCCGACCTTCTCCGCCACCCTAAGGTATGTCGGTCCGATTGTGGTCCGATTGTGGTTCGATTGTGATCTGCTTTATTGCTCTATGATTTGATTTTAGGGTTTGAATCGGGGATTTCGGGGGCGGGGGAATGCAACTTGCATGTGGTTTTCAATTAGGGATGAGTAGCCTTCTGCTTATTCAAGAATGGTGTTTGGGTGTGATTGTTGTGCTGCATTTTGATATAGAGGTTGTAGATTGTGTTTTTCTTTGAGCTTGTTGGTTAAATGTTGCTCGAATTAGGTACCTGTTTCTAGGAATTACTTTGGTGGCCAATATTGGATCTTTGCTTTCATCTTGGAGCTAGCTGGTTTTTGTAGAGTATTGCTACTTATTGTTGTTCTGCAATTTATGATTAGCACTTTTCAATGAAAAGAATGGCTATGCCATGTTAAACCTTGACAGTGTACTCTTATTTGTTATTGAGTGCTATAGAAGTTCCATGGTAGTTTCTTCTATTGAATTGAAAGTTCGTTCCTTTATGAGCACTTGCATTTAGAATGTTTGCCATGGTTTAATAGCAACAGGCCTTGGCTAGAAAGTCATGGAAACAGTGCTGAGATCAAATTGAGGAGGGCATTTGTTCTTGTTGTAGTTACCACATTGGCATGTTCGCATTCTTCTACAGAAACTGCATTGAAACATGGGGTAGACAAAACCATTCTAAGAATGGCTTCAACCCATATTTTACTGAGAAGTTTTATTTTTTTGTCTTTGCCTATTCCTGTTTCTTCTTTCCTTTTTAATGTGCATTAGTGGTGAACTGAAGAGGGCCCCTGTTCTTGTCTAAGATACAAGTAACTTTCGCAACCTCTTCTAAATAAACTGGTCCATGCTAAAAGAGACTTTAAATTATACAAATTTGACCTCAACTATTAGTGATTGAATGCATATCTTAGACTTTATCTCCATGAGGACCTGATGATTTAACCCTCATCCTTGGTTAGGTGGGCTCATTTGAACAATGGTATTGTATTTGTTTCTTCAAAGTGCTCTTTTAGTTTTCAATCACTCTATTCTCTTATAACTAATATCATGCATCTTTTTAGACAGCTTTTTCTCTACAAGTTCTCCTCATTAGTTATATTTACTGACTGTCTTCTCACTTTCTCATTATCATCTTACTGACAAAATTATTTCTCAGAAGTGGGCTTCTTGTTTCATTTCTCTACTTCCTGTCTGCAGCTTGTGATGAAATCCTAAATGGTTGTTTGGGCTTTTCATCTTCTTCGTATAAACACTACCCTCCTGGCCCCGTTTGATGTATAATAACAGTCTTCGTATAAACAATACCAACCTTTATTTTTCAGGCTGTACTTAATAAAGTAAACGTGTGGCATATCCAGTTCATAGGTAAATGAACAATTATTGCCATGACTATCATTCAATTCATATTTTGATCATACAAGCGATATGGAGAATAGCAATTTATTCAACAAGGCCTTTTCACCATGCTCATAGATGTAATGTGCAACCCTTTTCTAATTGTGCAATCTGCAACCCTTTTCTGATTGTGCAATGTGCAACCCTTTTCTGATTTTTCAGTGAAACATGATTCTTGTACAGTGTGCTACCCTTTTCTAAATGTTGAATGAAACATGATTCCTAGATAATGTAATGTCATTCCTTGCTGCCGGGTTGTGACAGGTTTGAGAAGAAGACTTTGAAGGTTTCATTGGCCATAGTGAAAACTAGAGGTACGAAGGATTCAACGACTTCGAAGGTCGAAAAGGCCCAAGGGAAGAGAAAATTGGAAGGAGATGAAGCTGAACCACTCCAAATTGAGGCCAAACAACAAAAATTAGAGAGCAAACAATTTCTCAAGGGAAAGGTATGCTTCAAACTTATATTTTTCCTTCAGCTAATAATTTGGTCCCTGAAGAAGTTGAGCAAGAGATGGCCTCACAGTGCTACTACTTTTCTGATGAAACAAAGGATCCACACTTTGACGTTTTGGTTAAAAAATTCGAGGCTAGTAAAAAGAAAGGGCGAGCTGTGGGAAAAATAAAAAATCAGAATGTAGAGATTAGCCAGAGGAAAGATATCCTTGATCCTCAACAAGTGATGTGTGCTTTCACTGAGTTAGTGAAGACCATGGATATGATTGAAACAAAGGTTGACAATATGGAGAAGAAGTTGGACCGATTGGAAGAGAGGTTTGAAGCTGTAATTGAAAATTCAGCTCAGGCGAAAGATGATAACAAGATGGATGAGGTATGAAAATATCAAATTATTAATCAAATAAGCTATTCATATGCTTTATACATAATTTATGTACTTGCTTTGTGTTTCAAGAGATTAAAACAAAGATTTCTGAAGATGATAGTGATGATATTCAACCATCAAATGTGGGAGAAGATTCTGAAAAAACATTTGAGGTATGAAACATATTTTCTTGAATTTTGGTTAGGTTTTGTGATTTCCTGAAATTCTTATTTGTATTTTTGTTGTGTTTGAACCTTCCCTGCGGATATTTAGAAGGAATTCATGGATTAAGATAGAAATATTAAGATAGCATGAATTTTATGTCAGTGCTGTTGAGTTTGATCTTCGTTGTTCTGAGCTCCTGATTTCTGTAATTTGCCCTAATCTGCTGTCTTTTTTATGTCAGTGTTGTGATATTAATCCGTTTTGGTTGTTAATTTGATGTATTAGTTGGTGGGTATGTAAACTTGATGATATTAATCAATTTTGGTTTTGATTGCTTAGAATTAGTAGTAGGATTTCTTTGAAAGTTCATCATGTGGTTATATCAAAGAAAATGCAATGTTCATAATTGAGCGATGACTAATATCCATTTTTAATGAGAAAAGAGAGAAGCTATCTATCCACACTAAATTTGCAACTTTAGGTAAGCTGATAGAATATGAATCCATGCGTATATAAAAGCAAAAACCTGGTTGACAGGATACCAACACATACATATATGAAAGTTCTAGGTGTTGGGGAAAAACCTGCGGAAGCCCCGGATCGTTCCTGCAATTAGACGGATAGTAAGCAAACCAAGACAAAGACACGAGCACTTGTTGACCCAATTCGTCACAAGGACTACGTCTGGGTCACTACCAAGCCAGGGAATCTCCACTAGATTAGAGGACTCAAGCATTACAAGGACACTGATCTTCAGATCTACCCTGATCAAGACCTTCCTAAGCCTAACCTCTCAATCTCGCTTTTAGGATTTTCTCTCAATGGTAAAGCACATCACCAATTACAATATCAAAGCTGAGTATAAATAGAGGACTAGAGCCATACAATATCTTTTCCCCAAGGAAACAAAATATCCCGAAAAGATATGGAAACCCTAGTCGAATCCCGCGGACGTCTCGAAACTCGGGCAACACCTCCAAAAACGCGCCCGCGTTTTACGGCTTCCTTCCCGCGTTTCTCCCACCGAGCGCACATCATCCGCGAAAACCCTCAGACCCGCGGTCGCGGGGCACCAAGCCGCAGTCGCGGCTGCCGCGCTACACCCGCGGTAGCGGGTGCCCTACCCGCGGTTGCGGGTTCCCTTCCCGCAGTCGCGGGTCCTGGCAACTCCGCAAATCCTCTTCGCGATCGCCTGGTCTTCGCTCTTTCGTCCGATTTGCCTCCTTCGACTTCTCTTCCTCGTCTTCGGTCCTTGGATCGTTCCGTCTTCTCCCGCCCAATCCGATCAGGCTCCATACTCAACAATCTCCCACCTGGAGACTGATTCCAATTGTAAACGAACATCTTCCAACGCTCAACAAACTCCCAACTGAAGAATGCTTCAGAGCGCCCACATCGTCTGCTTGACGATCCTCCCTTCTGGTAGTGGTAGTGCCGGCCCTCAAGCTTACGTGCTTAGGCCATCAGAAGCCCCGCCCGGCTTCCATTCTTCCAGCCTATCAGCAAGGTTTTTTCCCACCATACTCGACACCTGTCGTACAGTCTTCTCCTTGCAAGCTAGATCCTTTTCACTCCCACCGGATCTCAAGACGCCTGGATGATCGTCAAACCTCCACATCACATACTCCTCCTCTCTGATCGTGTGGTGCACGACGTCTCCGGACAACGATGCACTCATCGTCTTCCTGTCCAACATCCTCCGCTCGTTGTCCTCCATGTCTCCTTCTCTCCAGAACCTGAAGTTCGCATCTTTGAACTTCTCAATGGAGAACTTACTAACATCCATCTCCAATTTCAAGAACCCTGCACTCTGATACCAGTTGTTGGGGAAAAACCTGCAGAAGCCCCGGATCGTTCTTGCAATTAGACGGATAGTAAGCAAACTAAGACAAAGACACGAGCAATTGTTGACCCAGTTCGTCACAAGGACTACGTCTGGGGGAACTACTAAGCCACGGAATCTCCACTAAATTAGAGGACTCAAGGGTTACAAGGACACTGATCTTCAGATCTACCCTGGTCAAGATCTTCCTAAGCCTAACCTCTCAATTTCGCTTTCAGGATTTTCTCTCAATGGTAAAGCACAGCACCAATTACAATATCAAAGCTGAGTATAAATAGAGGACTAGAGCCATACAATATCTTTTTCCCCAAGGAAACAAAATATCCCGAAAAGATATGGAAACCCTAGTCGAATCCCGCGGACGTCTCGAAACTCGGGCAACACCTCCCAAAACGCGCCCGCGTTTTACGGCTTCCTTCCCGCGTTTCTCCCGCCGAGCATACATCATCCGCGAAAACCCTCCGACCCGCGGTCGCGGCTGCCGCGCTACACCCGCGGTTGCGGGTGCCTTATCCGCGGTCGCGGGTCTCAAACCGCGGTTGCGGGTTCCCTTCCCGCGGTCGCGGGTCCTGGCGACTCCGCAAATCCTCTTCGCGATCGCCTGGTCTTCGCTCTTTCGTCCGATTTGCCTCCTTCAACTTCTCTTCCTCGTCTTCGGTCCTTGGCTCGTTCCGTCTTCTCCCGCCCAATCCGAATCAGGCTCCATACTCAACACTAGGTAGGTTGACAGGATACCAACACATACATATATGAAAGTTCGAAGTAGGTTGATAAGAATCCGAAACATATATATATATATATGAAAGTTCCAGGTAGGTTGACAGGATAAAAACACATACACATATGAAAGTTCTAGGTAGGTTGACAGGATACTAACACATACATATATGAAAGCTCTAAGTAGGTTGACATAATACTAACATATACATATATGAAATTTCTATGTAGGTTGACAGGATAAAAAACACATACATATATGAAATTAAAAGGTAGGTTGACATGATAAGAATCCGTAATCTATAATTCCCCACGATAAGAATCCATAATTCGTCTCATCGAATCCGTCCTTAGCCAAGAGTTTGTGACCCCCTTAGACAACTTCTCAACGTTGTCATCTTGATCCTTCAAAACTGGTCCAAATGACCTCGAACTTGCAAGATTTGCAGTTGTAGGTATGTTGACAAGATTGTCAAGATACGAACTCATACATGCATAAAAGTGCTCTAGGTAAGCTGACAGGATAAGAGCGGGTACATCGTGTAGATATCTACTTTGGTTGACAGGATATGGATCGATACATATATGAAAGTTCCACGTAGGTTGACAAGATATGGATCCATAAATATGTAAAACAAAGTACTTGAGGAGCATCCAGGATATGATCTAAACAATCCAGAACAAATATTATTCAATCAAGCTAAAACAAACCAATTCGTGACAAACCACGACCAACTTCATCAATTTAAACCAAATAAAACCTAATAAGATGAAATATGTTCGAAACAGAAGAAAACGAATATGTTCCAAGCAAATTAAAAGTAAAACCAACTACTTGCAATGGTTCTCCACCTACGGTAAAGCCTTGGTACATTTGTTCTGATAATGT
Source organism: Polygonum maritimum (assembly GCA_963924305.1). Taxonomy (NCBI): domain Eukaryota; kingdom Viridiplantae; phylum Streptophyta; class Magnoliopsida; order Caryophyllales; family Polygonaceae; genus Polygonum; species Polygonum maritimum. The sequence continues at coordinate 18,963,461 of OZ002730.1, read as the reverse complement.
CCATATTGCTTGCACCTCCCACAACGTCTGAGTTTAGAATAATTCTTCTCCCAACGTGCACGAAACCTGTTTAGCTTAGGAATTCCGACTTTCCTTCTTACTAGTGGTGGATGGCAAGTAATTGCTGTCACAGATGGAGGAACAATCCAACGTTCAGTAGGGGGAACCAAATGTAAAGTTTCCTTGTACATTTCTCTTACTTTATCATTATTCATCAAGGGATGAACCAATTCTGCAAGAGCCACACCCCTATTTTTTGCTACAGCTATGGCATGAGAGCAAGGAACTTGATCAATCTGAAAGACCTTACAGTCGCATGTTCGGGCATGGAGATTCACTTCGAACCTAGATGTCCCATCTTTTACTTCGGCTTCAAATTGATTCAGCCTTTTCACGATCATTGTGGTGGACCTCGAGTACCTGAATATCATTGTGTCAGGATAGATAAGTTAATGTGACAGGATGAATTTAGGTGGTAACAAGATCTATTGATTGTACCTGGAATCAAGCTTCTTCATCACCTTTTCCGATACCTCTTCATCCCATGCAGCAGCCTTCTCCCTCCTTTCAACGAACCATGTACATATGGTATCCAAAATCTTGTCAAACATGGCAACGATAGGCCATCCACGTTCCGCTTTAAAACGACCATTAAAGCTTTCTGCATTGTTGGTCGTCAAAATGTTGTACCTACTTCCACAGAAATGTGCCCTTGACCACATCTGGAATCCCGCCTCTTGAACATATCTGCTAATTTTTGCAGACTCTTTGCAAAGCTGTGAAAAATGATGATTGAAGTCTTGCATGGTGTAAGCCTTTGCAGTTTTATTAAACAGATCTAACAAGTCTCCTCTCCCGTATTTTGCCTTGAAGTTTTGGTATATATGGTAGATGCAATACCCATGTTTTGCAAAGACATAGTTGTTTCTCAATCCCGTCAAAATGCTTGCATGACGATCACAAATGAACACTACATCTGGGTTGTATGGTACAACAACTTTCAAGTGCTTAAAGAAAAATGACCAAGAGGCGTCATTTTCACTATCAACCACACAAAATGCAAGAGGGTAAATGGGTTTGTTTGGATCTTGTGCCACTGCTATAAGAAGAACTCCCTTGTATCTCGCACTTAAGTGAGTACCGTCCACTGATATCACCTGTCAGAACATATATTCATCCTATCATGCTCACGTATTTATCCTATCACTGTTATAAAATTACGTTTTATACAGTAAATAGTACTCCAAATTTACATTTCATACAACTTTTTTTGACTCGGTTTACGTTTCATACAGTTATTTTTCCTTCTTGAGATAATTAATCAACAATAATTAATCATTGAATCATCTAGAATATAACATACCTTCCTGAGATGAGGTAATGCCCTGATAAATGCACCAATACTCCAAAATGCATACTTGAAGCGTTGATTAACATCTCTTTCAATCACGGTGTGGGAACCTGGATTTCATTGCTCGAGCATGAACATCCAAGAATAGATTCGATGGTAACTTTCCTCTGCTGTACCTTTTGCTATGTCTTGTGCTATCTTACGTGCTCGATTTGCCTTATGGTAACTTGCATCCACACCCATTTCTTTCATCACTCTTTGTATCTCTCTTGCATCAATGCCTTTACTAGCATATGTAAACCTGTAACATAGTAAATATATTGAATGTCACTAAATCTTATTCAAAATCCTTTAAAAATTAGAGTACAACATAAACCCATGATGTGATTTCTTACCTTGACTGAACTTTTTGAGCAATCATGCTTGATGTAGCTTGTTTGTTGTGGTTGTGCCTTGATCTCAATCCACATGTATGCTCTCCCACAAACTTTCGTACTTTGAACAGATTTGTTTGACGAAAGATTGAGCCACGACACATGAATGAGCATGACCTGTCCATGCATCCTACTACATATCTGGTTTTGTCAGACTTCTTCACATCCAACTCGAAGATATTTTTCAATTCCATAGACCTTAATTCTTCTTGCAACTCCTTTTTCGATTTGAAATATTTCCCCTCACTGATTTCCACTGCATTTTGAACCTCGTCATTGTTTTCTTCAGCATGTAGTACAACCCATTCACTTACATTGTTTTTGACATGATAATAATTCTCTTCCACCTCTTGAGTAGCAGCCTCATCAACCTCAAAGAAATCAGAATCGATACCTTCCATTCTTTCCTCATCAGAATATTATTCAAAATGTCCTTGATCTTCAAGGTTTGCAAAATCGTTTCCTTCCTCTTCGCTCTCCACATCAATGACGACTTCTTTGCCCTTATAACCTGGTGTAGGTGCTCCCTCTTTCCCCTTAGAACTTGGTGTAGGTGCTCCATCGTCATCATCGCTGCTTAATGATATGAAATGCACTGGTGAAGCTTTCCTGTTTTTCGACCTGTCACCTCCCAATAAAATCCTGTCAACCCCACGTAAAATCCTGTCACCCTTCATAGGAGATCCGTAATTATCATCTTCGAGGATTTCGTCTAGAGTCCTCTCGTCCTTAATTGGTGTAGGCTGGCTTATAGGGGGTGCACTTGCCGAAATTTTCATCTCTTTTGGAGACTCAAACTCAAAAGATTTTGTATGAATATCCTTTTCGACCAACTGAACGGTCGTATAGAGCTCTACCGGCCATGCCCCTTCTTTGGATGATTTTGTATTCAAAAACTTGTACGCTTCAAAATCATCGTCATCCTGGATTTCAAATGGTGGAAAGTTGTCGTTAGTAGGAGACACATATTTCAACTTCAGAATATACCTCCCACAATCAAGGTACAATTTCTCCGCTATTTTATTCTTCAAAGTGTCAAATTTTAAACTTTCATTGACGACAAGTGCTATTGGCTTCTTATCTCCTTCATAGAACCATCTATCGCCCAACATCTTCCAATTACCGTCGGTAATGATGGTGAGCAAGTAGTTGGTTCGACCTGAAAGACGAGAAACATAAATTGTTTTCAGAGCAAGGAATACATGTTTTTAGACAGAAGAGTGACAAGATATATATTGTGTATGACAGGTTCAGTAGTGAGGATGACATGACGAATTGTACCCATAGCGAGAACTCAAACAACCCTCGAATACTTTGTGATGAAACGAACATAAAAACGAAGATAATGATGATGAATATTGAAACGAAGATAACAATGATCCACATGTATTTACGTATTATATTTTCAAAAAAAATCTTCCACAATATCTTCCATCATATCTTCTACAATATCTCATTGTTTCCAAAAAATCTTAATGTGTCGAAACTATTTTCTTTTTTAATATTTTCTTTTTCTTTTGTATTTTTCAATTCTGTATTTAGAAATTAGTTTTAGTGAAAGATGAGAAAAAGCAATGCTTTTTAGATGAAACACATGTTTTTAACATGAAAAAAATGATAGTATTTTTCAAATGGTGACATGATATTTGGTTGTGTATGACAAGATTTTCATTGAGGGTGACAGGATGAGTCTCACCCTACTTTGTGATGAAACAAATACAATAACGAAGATAATAACGTTCAATGTTGAAACGAAGATAATAATGATCCACATTTATTTATGCTTTATATTTTCAAAAAATATCTTCCACCATATCTTCTACAATATGTCATTGTTTCCAAAAAAATCTTAATGTTTCAAAGTAGTGACAGGATATTTCGTTGTTTATGACAAGATGTATACTCGGGGTGACAGGATGAATTTTACCCTACTTTGTGATAAAACAAAGATAATCAGAAGGTTAAAACGAAGATAATCTTCAACAAAAAAATCTTCCTTGTTTATTTACGTTTTATATTTTCAAAAAATATGTTCAACAATATCTTCCACCATATATTCTACAATATCTCATTGTTTCCAAAAAATCTTAATGTTCTAAAACCATTTTCTTATTTTATATTTTCTTTTTCTTTTTCTATTTTTTAATTTTGTATTTAAAAAGAATTTCCAGAATTTATGGCTAAATATTTTTATTGTAATTATAATGATTTTTGAATAAACTTCTATTCAAAAGAAAATACAAAATAATGTAAATTTTATTGCAAAAACGCCCAAAACAGCATGTTTCGCTATTTTTTCTGTTTTAAGGGGCGTTTTTGCAAACCATTTTTCTGGGTGGGGCATTTTTGCAAATTGACCTATATTATTTGTGGTAATACATGTTCGGATGACAAGGAGAAATAAGCTACTTTTTAGAAAAAAATCAACCTAAGAGTCAAATCAATCACATCTCTCACTAACCAGCTTTTTTCAATTCCCATTATACTACATAATGTGTTTTACCAATTCCAATAAGAGCATCTTCAAAAAAAGAGCCATTATAATACATAATGTGATTGTACTCTTTTACCTCTTTAAATACATTTCCGACCTTAAACAACCCCCAAATCATTTTTCTTCTCTTTTCAAAAACAAAAAATCATCTTCACAATGGATGATCAAGAAGATTGGAATGGAAATTTCAATGTGGGAGATAACTCTTTTACAATAGTACACAATGAGGTAAGTTTGTTCTTTCCAAACTGTTTCAATATTTTCATTGTGTTTTGGCATAGAAAGTCATGTAAAGTCATGTAAAACCGTTCGAAGAAGTATGATGGACACACTTGTTGAATATTCAAATGTCTTTGTAAGCAGTTTCGTATGTTATATGATCGATATCATACATCAAAAGCTTGATTGGTTTGCATCTTCGTTTGCCCCTACCAACTCTTGGTTCACACTTCCTAATATGGGCCTGCTGACTGCTATTGCATTTAACTGTTGTTTTGTTGTTCTGGGAGGTCGAAACCAAACCTATCTTTCTATGGTTGGTCCCGACAAATGAGCCAAGGTCATGGAGAATGAAACTGTCATTATTCTCTTCGATAACATGGGTGCACACTTTGAATCGGTAAATCTCACACTCATTTAAAGTTTCTTACTTCTTTAATTTTCAATACATATGTGATGTGTGTGTGTGTGTATATATATATATATATTTGTTACTAGACATATATGTTGGGACGATGTTAAGGACTCCCTTGTACTTAACATTGTGCCCATGACAATTATTCTTTAGTTTTGATATGACAAACTCGCTTTGATCTAATAAGTTGTCCAAGTACGTTTCAGGAACGCAGGTCATGAAAAGGATAACAAGTGTTAGCCGTCCCTAAGGTGTAGGGACGCTATCTTTCAGAAAGTAGAACACGAGTGAGTTTCTACGAGAAGAGGACGCAGTCCCCAACGACTAGGAACGCGAGTGCAAACGTCACAGATCTTCCAAGGCTGCCCGACAAGATGACATCACCCGACAAGCCTTGATCATAGAGTACACGTGGAAGTTGATCCTGTTCATGAGTTCATCACCACGTGAAAGCAGATCCTGTAGCGAAGTTCTACAGAAGTTGCTAGGAAGCTGATGTGATCGGGCCCGAGCTCCTCGCCTACACACCACAAGGCGTCGGTGCCTCCCGTGGGAGCTCGCTCCTTCGGGCCGGTGCTTCGTTCAGGCCCTCATCTAGACCGTGCCCCGGGCTTCTTCCTAAGGCAATCCAAGTACAGAAATGCACGCCCTTCAAGACCAAGATGGGCCGATCCTTTTCTCCCCAACAAAGTCAAGCACGGGCCCAAGCCCAAGCTTCCACCGCCCATTAAGCTTAGCCCAACACGCCACTTCCACCTCCTCAAGCAGCTTGGCCACCAAGGTTGAGCCATGAATGGATTATGCCTTCCGCTCCAAGCAACACCTCAATTAAGACGACACCTTGGAGCCCAAGTCAACTAGCTACGTTATCCCTAGTTTTAACCCTATAAATAAAGGGATGTAATCTTTGTTTTGATAAGTTTTAGGTAATAGCTTGAACCTTAACTTAGAGACTTCGAGTCCTTGTTTTGGGGTTTGGGTTGTCCTGGCTTGTGGGACTCAAGTCGTGGCTCTCGTGAGACTCGAGCCTAGCCTAGCCATTCCTATTTTTCATACCCATCCATGGTTTTCGGGTGATCCGAAGGCGTGGAAGGCAAGCTTGGCTCGTGAGACTCGAGCCTAGCCTAGCCTTCCTTAGGCGTCTATACTTGGTTCAACACTGGGTGTGTTCGTCTACTTATCCATTGGGGTTCTAGGGTTGTAAGGGGTGGTTCCTAATCCTTGTATCCCTTAGTCGATCTCTCTCAGTGAGTTTTCCGAATGGGAAGGCTCGACTACATATCCAATATGAATAAAATATCAAAAAGAGTTTGTTCCACAAAAATCCCACACGTCCTAAATTGCATCTTTTCTATCAAATTCTTCAAGTTTAGCAAGAGTTTTCATCGAAGACGAACTCAAGAAGTAATATGAACTCGCTCGAGCCCGAATCTAGTCCGATCCTAAGGCGATTCACATCATCTGGTATCAGAGCCTTTCGAGGCGAGTTCTGTAAGTTGTGGATATGTAAATTACTTTTTCATGTTTACTTTCATATGTGCTCAAATCCTTCTAAACTTTTGTTGGCCAACCGTGACCTTAAACACTTCGAACTTTCCCTTGGGCCAACTGCGACCTTAGAGCTTTAAAGGTCTGAGAACATCCAAGTGTGGCGTGGGAAAAAAAATTTCAAGGCCGCCACCACCCATGCTAAACCCTCCTAATTGAAAATAATTGTGAGTTTTGGGTGGGAGAATTTTCTAGCCTTTATTTTTAATAATCCTACGAGTCTTAGAAACCAAGTAAGCCCGAGAGGCCGAGAGTTTTCCCTCTCCGGCTATAGTCGGCCTTAGTCCACATTAGGCCGAGTTACTCTCAATCAAACCGAGCTAGTATGAGAAGGGTGAATGGCGATTTACCCCCTTAAAACCACCAAATTCCTTCCCCTTCATGCCTTGCTTGGCCATCAAGGAGAGTAATGGCGCCACTTTAGTTCGAGCACTTCCTCATTTCCAACAAGAATCAAGTATGTGCTTCTTAATGGCGGGAAGACGACTACATAGCAAGTGAAGTATATCAACTATCACTTCATTAATTCAGCACCTCTTCATGTCCGACCTTGGCGTACAGTGGAAGCCTTGATGAGGGGCGTGGTTATGAGACCCTTCATGGCTGTCATCTTCTCCCATTCCACCATAAGGGAGAACCATTTATCACCCATAGGCCAACCGAATTCCCTTTCTTCTTTACCCCCAAAGAGCCTATAAATAGGAGCCTCCCTCATTTCATTTTCCCATCCAAAAACCTGTAATAACCCTTTCTTTCCGTAACGGTATAAAGGTAATTTCACCTTTTTATAGAAAATATTAATAATAAGTTGTTATTAATATTTATTAAAAATCATAACCCTTGCTAATAATATAAAATGTGTTGGAACTATGATTAAATGAATTTAAAGAATAATGTAATGGTAACATAAATCATAACCTTATAAAATCATGTTAGTAATTATTTAAATTATAATAAGCTTTATTATATTGAAATGTACAAATTTATGTACATATATATTTAAGATAATTATTATGTGATAAAATATACAACAAGTTTTATCCTAGTGAAGTGTTCAATTTTATAAGTAAATATGTCATAAGGACATAATTGCAACTTTTCGGAAATGTTGGGTTATTTGGGTAAAACCCAAGCTCTTCTTCTCCAAACCTACCCAAACTAAACCCAATCTTCAATTGATCATATCTCCTTCAATTCTCCATGAAATGGATGACGTCAATGGCATTGGATTCCTATCTTCGAGCACTTCAATACCCCTTAATTAATTGGAGGAATTAATTAGCCGATTAATCACAAATTAAAGTGTAGTTATCGGTTAGGGTTTATGTATGTGGCTCGATTTCCGGCCAAATTCGATCGTTTCAGAATCGGATAAGAATGATTCTTGAGTCATAAGTGACGTGGGAGGATAAGGAGTAAATTCTATGATAAAAATCCGAGTAAAAACCAACGTGTATTGGATAGGATCGAATTGAAGACGACGCCATTAAGTGTTCTTGGATACCGACGAGAAATCGAATATTCGGGGTAGCAATTGCAACTATAAAATGGGTTTGATGCATCTACTCAACAAATCCACTTCCCAACACCAAAATGTCTCGAAAACCTGTCACAAAACGCTCTCGAATTGGTCCGAAATCGCCGGAAAGCCGAAGTTCCGCTGCTGTCCTCCACTTGCGACTAGCCGACTTCGACGGCCTCGTTCTCCCTCATCCGACCACGAAATGGCGATCCGCCACAACCATCGTGTTCGTGACGATCCCTAGTTTCTGGATCTGCAGTCTCCTTGCTGAAACTCCGCCGGAAATTGCCTACAAATCGCTGGGAAGTAGGGTCCTTGCGCTCTGTTCTGTTTTCGGTTTGGGGTGGGGGGGGGGTTGGCTGCGCATTGCAGCCCGTGAAATCGGTCGGGCCCAACCCGGCTCGGGGCGTGCTACACTTTTGCCCAAAAACTACTTTTTGGGCAAAAGTATACTTTAGCAAAGAAAGTATGTTCGGATGTTGTTTCTAAGGCAATTTTTTTTTTGAAAAGAAAAAGAAAAAAGAAACAAGAAAAATGGGGAAAAAAAGCAACGCGTCATACGGGCTACCCACTTTCCCCTTTTCTCTCCATTCTGGCTTTTAGGTTTTTTTGCAAGTAGCCCAGGACTCCGGCGACGACCATCCGCCTCCAGTAGAATCGATATCTAGCGCCGCTCCTCCTCCGCCTCCGCCTGTTCCCCCAGGCCATCCGCCGACGATCCCGAGGAAGAGCGCTAGCAACAACTCCGAATTTCTCTACCTCGGTACAATGGCCAACTCTAGGGCCGACTTTAATGGCGGAGAAAGAAGAGGCGGTTTCGACCCGCTCAAAATCAACTCGCCGGATCTCCAACTGCTCCCGCCCCTCGCGAAGCCGAATCTCCGCCGGAATCCGGATGTGAGCTCCAGCGCTGTTCAGGAGGTTGACGAGGAGGAGACCTTCTACTCCCCGAGAGGCTCCGCTAGCGGCCGGGAAAGCTCACCGAGGAGATCGGCGTCGCTGAGCATCTCCCCGCCGGTGAACGGGAGCACCAAGAGCTCGTTCATTCTTCATTCATGCCCAGATATTGGGGAAATTGGGGAATCGAAAGAATCCGATTGATAAAAAGAAAAAGGAAATAAAAAACTAGATCAAAAAAAAAGGAAATAAAAAATATATATTTTTAGCTTAGAAGGATACTTTTCGGTTGAAAGGATACTTAAGAGAAAAAAGTACTTTTGTTTGAAAAGTGTAGCACGCCCTCGATCGACCTGGGTACTTTTCGGTTTTGGTTATTTAAAAAAAATTAATTTATAAAAATTAAATTAACATAAATAATATTGTTTTAAGTAAACTATTATGGAGATTACATAAGCATATATTGTTATACTTAGAATATATGAATATAAAATTACATAGTTTTTCTATTTGATCAAAATGAATTTAATTTCATTATTTTTATTAAAAGATTATATAATGTGAGGAATTATAAAATTTGAGAATGATGGTTATAATTTCTAAGTTAATACTTATAAATCATGCTTAATTACAAAATAATGGGGAAATTTATATAGTATATGTTATAGTATAATGAACTTTTAATATTCATATATCTTAATGATTCTTAGAAACAAATGAGAAGTGGAAATTATATAAGATTTTACTAAGAAACTTTATCAATAAAATGTTTGAAGGGAAAATTATAAATGCAAAGAGGTTATTATTAAATTAGAGTCATGAATGATATGAACTCTAATTTTTCTTCCTTCAAAATATATTATTAAAGTTTATTTTGAATTATCTTCTTTCCGGTATCGCTTGATTAACGAAGATTTGAGCTATCGTCGTTAACCCTTCCTCCGTGTGTCAACCGTAGTCAAACGTCGTATCCGAGGCAAGTGGTTTGGTTCAGTTTTAGCATGTTCATTTTTATTCGTTTGTTGGGAACTAATTGTGTGAAATTAAAATGAACTAGGTTGTTGTTTTATTTCCTAGATTTAACGACATTGTTATCCGCGTAGTTGTTATTATTGTTAGGCTACGCTAGTATGGACTTAGGTTCGATTTGTGTTGGCCTTGTATGTGGCCTTGTTTGTTGTTAGCCTCGTAGTGGCTTTGTTTCTTGTTAGCCTCATAGTGGCTTGTTATGGACTTAGGATAGAAATAGGGGTGGAGCCTTCGGTCCTCAGAACACCTCTCTATAACTGCATTAGGATGGCCCTATACCCTAATACTGGTCATGGCCATGTCTCCTCAACTGGGCGTGAGGGACGTTGCACCTAGCTAGTGCGTTCTCCAAATCCGCGGAAATCGTTGTTCATTATATCTTTACTAGTGTCGATAAAAAAGTAAAAGTTATTAACATGAAGTGTGAAGTTTTGAAAGTAATAAGATAAGTGTTAGTGCACGTAATTAATGAACTAGGATGGTTAGTACAACTTGGAAAACCATTCTTGCTCCCGGCTAATGACGGTCCTCTTTCCAATCTGAATTCGCATATGCGGTGAGGTTGGTCGTCGATCCAATTAGTCGACGGAGGCTTTTCAAAATCTTTGTGTAAATAATAAACGTTCCCAACAAATCGATCAAGCTTCTAAGGAACCATACTCATGTGGTGTCCTAATTCTTGTCGTTGCATCTCATCGTTTTTCTCGTCCGTGGGAAGTACTTGGGTTGCTAGATCATCGAACGACTTTTATTTTGAGTTCGATGCTAGTGACTGGGTATTACCAATAAAGGACCATTTTCAAAATCCCATTTGATTAGTCCGTCACAAGACTAACCCGACCACATTCTTTCCTTTGCATGGTTCGGCTGGTGTCAACCGTATTTCTCGTCACGGCACATCAGGCGATCATATTCTTCAGGTCGAAAGAAGTAAAGTTGGAGAAGAGTTGAGTTGCGGTTGGATTTTTTTTTCAAGGTAGTTTATGAAGTTAATTTCATTTTCAATTTGAAGAAAAATGAATTAAGATTTTCATTTCCTAGACGATGTATAGGTGCAAGTATGAACGTCTTTATGTAATTCAAATTTTCTAATCTTCCGCTGTAAGATTTCAAACTCTTTTGAGAGAAGTTTAGTAAATAAAATAAAGTTATTGTACATTGTTTTTCCTTTTACTCTTTATTATTATTATATTAATTGTTCGGATCAAGCCTAGGGTGGTTTCGGACTTCAAATCCGAGGTCACTGGCGTGTAACATTCCTGATTTAAAATTGGGGTGTTACAATTATGGTATCAGAGCTATGGTTTTTAAGATCCTTTGCCTATTGTTAGGTTGGAGAATCTTCGATTTTGTTTTCATCTAATGTTTTCTGCAAAATGGTTTTGAATAGTTCTCTTGACTACAACTAAGGTGTCTTGTTTTAATGTGAGTTAAATTATAGATTAGGAAAAGTATTTCAAAATGCTTTTTGAGTGAGGTGTTGTACCTTTAAGGAAATGTAGTTGACATTGTTTTCAAACCACTACAAGCTCTAATCCATTACTTCATCCTTAGCTCTAGTTGTCGTCCCTTAGGTTGATGTCCCTTAGTTGGTCCAGACGCTGAAGTTGAGCAATCAGTTAACTTTGGTAACCACAACTATCAAGGTGCTCCAGATGGAAGAGGCACGAACTTCAGCCGAGCGTTGAAGACTTTCATGTCCATGAAGGCCGACAGTTATGATGGCACTGGAGAACCATATAAGATCTCATATTGGTTCTCTCATGTGGAGCGTTTGTTGCGCAATGTATCATGCACCGGAGCTGAAAAGGTGCAAATCGCCTCCCTACAATTGAAGGAGGGGGCGAGTGAATGGTGGGAAAACACTGGGTCGGTCTACCACCGGGGACTCAATTGGGCTATGTTTAAAGAGAAAATGTATGACCGTTATTTCTCCCTTGCTATGAGGAAGGAGAAATTAAAGGAGTTCCTATACCCTCAGATTGAAGGGATGAAGGTGCCAGAGTTGGCTGTGAAATTCAATCATTTACTCCAATATGCTAGTTCCGAGGTTTCTACCGAGTCCCAAAAGATCGATTACTTTCACGAATGGATGAACCCAAGAGTGAAACCACATATGGTGCATCATGCTTATTCGACGCTAGAGGAATACGTTGATGCCGCTTACAAGGTGGAAGTGACTTTAGAGGAATCCACCAAAAAGATGAGGGGTGGAGGAACATCACCCCAACAGGGTTCTAAGTTTAGTGGTTTTAAGAGGCCAGCTCCCCCATCGCAACATGATAGATCTAACCGGACCAGGACCGAGTCAACCCAGTCAAAGTCGACTCGGAACTCAGGTCAACAAAGGGGCCAACTGTGTGTTATAATTGTGGAGAGCCAGGACATGTTAGTAGTTCATGTGCTAAGGGCAAGAGAAAGTGTTATGTTTGTGGAAAAGAGGGACATATAAGGTTCTATTGTCCACAAAAGAGAGAGGAAGCTAAACAGTCACATCTAGCATCGGTTTCCCACAATAACCAAGCTCTTGCGAGTCCACCAAAATCTACTATGGTGCGATCAACTGTCCAAGAGAAGGGCAAGACTCCAGTTGCATCTTCAAGCCAAGGACAAAGGCTATATCCGTTGTATTTGGATGAGCAAGTCAATGCACCAGAGGAGTAGTAGATTTACTTCTGTTATAATTAAGGGACTTATAGCTAGTGTGCTTGTAGTCTCCACCATTGTGGTCCTTTCCTTGCATTAGACAATTTCTGTTTTGTGAAGGTCGTGTTGTTCTTGTTTACACATTTTGAGATATAATGTGTTATCCCTTTCCAATTTCATATCTGAAGTATTCAAATTCATATTTGAAGCATTAAGTTTAATTTCTCATCATCGATGAAAAGGTTGGTTCAAAGTAGAATTCAACCTTGTGAAGTTTTATTGTAGCTGAAATCAACGAAAGAGTATAGGATGAGAATTTTCCTACCTATCATGGGTAAAACCCCAGTTTCGAGGACGAAACTCTTTTAAGAGGGTACTATTGTAATGACCCTCACTTCCATATGGATTCTCGGGTAGAGTGTAAGCTAGTTTCGGGGACGAAATTATTTTTAAGGGGGTACTATTGTAATAACCCTTTCTTTCCGTAAGGGTATAAAGGTAATTTCACCTTTTTATCGAAAATATTAATAATAAGTTGTTATTAATATTTATTAAAAATCATAACCCTTGCTAATAATATAAATTGTGTTGGAACTATGATTAAATGAATTTAAAGAATAATGTAATGGTAACATAAGTCATAACCTTATAAAATCATGTTAGTCATTATTTAAATTATAATAAGCTTTATTATATTGAAATGTACAAATTTATGTACATATATATTTAAGGTAATTATTATGTGATAAAATATACAATAAGTTTTACCCTAGTGAAGTGTTCAATTTTATAAGTAAATATGTCATAAGGACATAAATGCAACTTTTCGGAAATGTTGGGTTATTTGGGTAAAACCCAACCTCTTCTTTTCCAAACCAACCCAAACTAAACCCAATCTTCAATTGATCACATCTCCTTCAATTCTCCATGAAAATGGATGACGTCAATGGCATTGGATTCCTATCTTCGAGCACTTCAATACCACTTAATTAATTGGAGGAATTAATTAGCCGATTAATCACGAATTCAAGTGTAGTTATCGGTTAGGGTTTATGTACGTGGCTCGATTTCCGGCCAAATTCGATCGTTTTAGAAAGGGATAAGAATGATTCTTGAGTCATAAGTGACGTGGGAGGATAGGGAGTAAATTCTATGATAAGAATCCGAGTAAAAACCAATGTGTATTGGATAGGATCGAATTGAAGACGACACCATTAAGTGTTCTTGGATACCGACGAGAAATCGAATATTCGGGGTATCAATTGCAGCTATAAAATGGGTTTGATGCATCTACTCAACACATCCACTTCCTAAAACCAAAATCTCTTGAAAACCCGTCACAAAAGGCTCTCGCATTGGTCCGAAATCGCCAGAAAGTCGAAGTTCCGTTGCTGTCCTCTGCTTGCGACGAGCCGACTTCGACGGCCTCGTTCTCCCTCTTCCGACCACGAAACGGCGATCCGCCACCACCATCGTGTTCGTGACGTTCCCTAGTTTCTGGATCTGCAGTCTCCTTGCCGAAACTCCGCCGGAAATTGCCCATAAATCTCCTGGAAGTAAGGTACTTGCGCTTTATTTTGTTTTCGATTTTGGGAGGGGGGTTGGCTGCGCATTGCAGCCCGTGAAATTGGCCGGGCCCGAACCGGCCCGATTGGCCTGGGTAGTGGGTACTTTTCGTTTTTGGTTATTTAAAAAAAAATTAATTTATAAAAATTAAATTAACATAAATAATATTGTTTTAAGTAAACTATTATGGAGATTACATAAGCATATATTGTTATACTTAGATTATATGAATATAAAACTACATAGATTTTCTATAAGATAGAAATGAATTTAATTTCATTATTTTTATTAAAATATTATATAATGTGGGGAATTATAAAGTTTGAGAATGATGGTTATAATTTCTAAGTTAATACTTATAAATCATGCTTAGAAAATAATGGGGAAATTTATATAGTATATGCTATAGTATAATGAACCTATAATATTCTTATATGTTAATGATTCTTAGAAACAAATGAGAAGTGGAAATTATATAAGATTTTACTAAGAAACTTTATCAATAAAATGTTTGAAAGGAAAATTATAAATGCAAAGGTGTTTTATTAAATTAGAGTCATGAAGGATGTGAACACTAGTTTTTCTTCCTTCAAAATAAATTATTAAAGTTTATTTTGAATTATCTTCTTTCCGGTATCGCTTGATTAACGAAGATTTGAGCTATCATCGTTAACCCTTCCTCCGTGACTCAACCGTAGTCAAACGTCGTATCCGAGGCAAGTGGTTTGGTTCAGTTTTAGCATGTTCATTTTTATTCGTTTGTTGGGAACTAATTGTGTGAAATTAAAATGAACTAGGTTGTTGTTTTATTTCCTAGATTTAACGACATTGTTATCCGCATAGTTGTTATTATTGTTAGGCTACGCTAGTATGGACTTAGGTTCGATCTATGTTGGCCTTGTATGTGGCATTGTTTGTTGTTAGCCTCGTAGTGGCTTTGTTTCTTGTTAGCCTCATAGTGGCTTGTTATGGACTTAGGATAGAAATAGGGAGCCTTCGGTCCTCAAAACACCTCTCTATAACTACATTAGGGTGGCCCTATACCCTAATGCTGGTCATGATCATGTCTCCTCAACTGGGCGTGAGGGACGTTGCACCTAGCTAGTGCGTTCTCCAAATCCGAGAAAATCGTTGGTCATTGTATCTCGACTAGTGGTGATAAAGAAGTAAAAGTTATTAACATGAAGTGTGAGGTTTTGAAACTAATAAGATAAGTGTTAGTGCACGTAATTGATGAACCAGGATGGTTAGTACAACTTGGAAAACCATTCTTGCTCCCGGCTAATGACGGTCCTCTTTCCAATCTGAATTCGCATATGCGGTGATGTTGGCCGTGGATCCAATTAGTCAACGGAGGCTTTTCAAAATCTTTGTGTGAATAATAAACGTTCCCAAAGAACCGATTAAGCTTCTAAGGAACCATACTCGTGTGGTGTCCTAATTCTTGTCGTTGCATCTCATCGACCGGCTTTTATTCGTAGTTCGATGCTAGTGACTAGGTATCACCACAAAAGAACTATTTTCAAAACCCCATTTGCTTAGTCTGTCACAAGACTGACCTGACCACATTCTTTCCTATGCATGGTTCGGCTGGTGTCAACCGTATTTCTCGTCACGGCACATCAGGCGATCATATTCTTCAGGTCGAAAGAAGTAAAGTTGGAGAAGAGTTAAGCTGTAGTTGGATTTTTTTTTTCAAGGTAGTTTATAAAGTTAATTTCATTTTCAATTTGAAGAAAAATGAATTAACATTTTCAATTCCTAGACGATGTATAGGTGCAAGTATGAACGTCTTTATGTAATTCAAATTTTCTAATCTTCCGTTGTAAGATTTCAAACTCTTTTGAGAAAAGTTTAATAAATAAAAAAAGTTATTGTACATTGTTTTTCCTTTTACTCTTTAATATTATTATATTAATTGTTCGGATCAAGCCTAGGGTGGTTTCGGACTTCAAATCCGTGGTATCATTGGCGTGTAACATTCCTGGTTTAAAATTGGGGTGTTACGAAACCAATGAGAAAACCGAGGTTCCACTTAAGAGATTAAGCCAATCGGCCAACTAAACTCGTAGCCCCAAAAAGCGGTCAAAATTTCGTAAGTACAAGTGGAAGTGTGTTTGTTTGGAGTCTAAAACAGCAAATTATCGAGTCCTTGGATCGTTGTCAAGTTCTTCTTCCACCCCTTCAAGAGAATTCGTAAGTAAAGCCGCCCCTCCCGTTGCTCTTTGTTGTTGAACTTCGAAACAATAGGGATTACCCATGAGTGGCGAGTTTGTTTGGGCTATCTTCGGGGGTGAGACGAGATTGTTAAAAATTCAGTTTTAAGAGGAATGAGGTGTATGATGTTCATGTGGTTTTCGGGTAGGGATGTGGGTTGGAAAGGGTCGAGCCACCTAGTGCCAACTGAACCAAACTCGCTTGAAACCGACCCCCTTTGTTCTCCAAACCGAGACCTTAAAACCAAATCCAAATGAGCATAGAAAGTTTAACATGAATTGTGATTTATGTATTCAATACTTGTTGTTGCATGAAATAAGATAGAATATGCATATGGTGGGAATCACGAAATTTGAGGCTCGAAGACCACCAAACCAAGCTTGGCTCGGTTCGAATGTGAAGAAAAAGAAAAAAAAAAGAGTATGAGCTGAGAGCATGAGCCCCAGCTCGGTCCGACCCTAGCCAAGGGAAGGACAACCATGTGAAAAAAAAAGGAGAGAGCCGAGAGCACACGACCATGCCCCGGATCGACTTGTTATCTTACGAGGCTTGTGTGTGTGCGTTATAAATTTCAGGCAAACTCATGGCATCCAAGATGATGATCACAAAGAAGGTTTCCTTGAGAAAGGCCGTGGCCGGGCCACGCCGAGTGTGTGGCATGGCTCCCCGAAAGGAGGACATCGTTTTCATCGTCCTTAAGAGTGACGACGAGGCCGAGCTTCCCCACACGGCCGCCAGTGAGCCGAGTGTCAATCAAGAACTTGTGCCAAACCAAGAAGAAGGAAGTGACGCTAGCTTTTGAGAAGAAACTGACCCGAGTATCAACATCGGCAATAGTTCGAGCAACTCTAGCTCGGGCGACTCTAGCTCTAGCGATCAGTCGGGCGACGACAACTCGAGTGTTCGCGAGATGTACGTTCACCGAGGACGTGGAAATTGTGGACGAATTGGCGTCTCTTGGGGGCCTTACCGCGTCCGAAGAGTCCTACATGGAACCCTTTCAGGTGGGTCCCGAGGACGAGATGAAGGTCGTCGTCGAGCCTATGATCGAGCAGGACCTTCCCGATGGGGAGGTCGATGAATGGTTCGAGCTCGATGAGCTCCTAAAACAACTTGATGAGTACTTTGTTGAGGGGTAGAACGTTGAGGAAGTGATGGACGAAGAGCACCCACTCATGGGCAAAGATGAGGAAGATTATGATGATCAGAAATACACTCTTTTTTATTGCAGGGCGTTCGTGCTGGGTGTTGACTGCCTGGTGAATGTGGATGGTGGGTGCGCCTCCAATCTAGTGTCCCCAGATGTACAAAAACAGGTGGGGCTCAAGCTACAACAACGCTCCAAACCATACGCGCTCGGGTGGCTTGGTGATGAAAACGCCATCCCCGTAACGCACTTTGTATTCGCGCCTTTGGTCATCGGGGGTTACCATGATCTCATCATGCGCGATGTGGTTCCTATGAAGATGGCCCATGTCATCCTTGGGCGTCTGTGGCAGTGGACGAAATGCGTCTCTCACAACGGTAAGTTGAACACCCATTCCTTCACCCACGACGACGAGATTTTCTGTTTGTGGCCTTTAGCACCCGAGGAGGGGGCGCCCTTTCTCAACCGAGGACTGGCGCGGCTAAGCCACCTCGCCACCGCCACCCCCACCGGTGCCTCCTGTGGGCGCAAGCTCCTTCGGGCCGGTGCTTCGTTCGGGCCCTCATCTAGGCCGCGCCCCGAGCTTCTTCCTAAGGCAATCCAATCGAAGAAATGCACGCCCTGCAAGACCAAGATGGGCCGGTCCTTTTCTCCCCAACAAAGTCAAGCACGGGCCCAAGCCCAAGCTTCCACCGCCCCTTCAGCTCAGCCCAACACGCCACTTCACCTCCTCAAGCAAGCTTGGCCGCCAAGGTTGAGCCATGAATGGAGTATGCCTTCCGCTCCAAGCAACACCTCAATTAAGACGACACCTTGGAGCCCAAGTCGACAAGCTATGTTATCCCTAGTTTTGACCCTATAAAGAAAGGGATGTAATTAGACCTGGCAAAATCTGACCCGACCCGAAAAACCGACCCGACCCGCCCGAAATTGTTTGGGTCATAACCCGAAAAAGTAAACCCGAAACCCGATTTTAACCGAACCCGATGACCCGAGAAATTTTTGGGTCAAACCCGTTGGGTTTTGGTTAACCCGTTGGGTCGAATGAAAAACGGGAATGGTGAAAAAGTTTCACACATTGTTAGGTTCGATTGTAATGATTTGTCTTCCTCTCGTCATTAGCCGAACTCGACTCCAATTGATTGATTAAAAGATGATTCTTTATAAAGAAAATCGATTCGAGTAATTGATTTTGAACATGAAATATACCAATTGATTAAAGATGTAATGAGTTAGTGTCTCTTAAATTGATTTATACTTCTCAAGGTTTGAATGTTTTTTGCTTTGCTGAACTAGAGTCTAAATTCTAAATTGATTTGTAAAGTTGTTCTAGGTTACATTAATGTTTATAGTTTTATCAAAGTTGAAATATGTAAAAATTGGGAAATATTATACTTTTAAAATATGTAAATTACAAGTTTCTTCTTCTAGTATGATATATGCATACAAGAACTCTAGGATTTAAGTTTTCATACGAATTACTTTTTATGAATCTCACGTGTTCGTTTTTTTCTTCATAATCAATTTTGAATCTCTAGGATTATAACTTTAAGGTTAATCATTTCTTATTGAAATTCTTCTAGAGAACACCATGAATGTGAAATTGGAACTTGTTTTTGTTGTCTTTGTGTTACTCATACCACTTAGTCTAGCACATGATTGATTACAAAAATCTTGTTAAAATAGTTAGATATCCCGTTATGATTAAATATTTGTAATAGTAAGTACAAAGACGAAGTGTAACTTTTGTATTAAAAATCTAAATCCTTACATATAGGTGTAAATTAAAATTATATTATAACTTTATAAGTAAATAAGCAAGTAATGAATTAATATCAACAAAAAAAATAATAGATAAATTTGAAAAATCAGGTTCTTTAACCCGTTGGGTTGACCCGAACCCACACCAAACCCGTAGTGACCCGACCCGTTTGGACCCGTTAAAATTGTGACCCGAAATGACCCGACCTGGTGTTGACCCGAACCCGATTACCGAAACCCGCACCCTACCCGCCCGACCCGATTGACAGGTCTAGATGTAATGTTTGTTTTGATAAATTTTATGTACTAGCTTGAACCTTAATTTAGAGACTTCGAGTCATTGTTTTGGGGTTTAGGCTGTCCCGGCTTGTGGGATTCAAGCAGAAGGCTCTCGTGAGACTCGAGGGCCGGATGGCAGGCTACGGTTCGTAAGACTCGGATCCGAAGGCCCGGAAGGCAAGCTTGGCTCGTGAGACTCGAGCCTAGCCTAGCCTTCCTTAGGTGTCTATACTTGGTTCAACACCGGGTGTGTTCGTCTACTTATCCATTGGGGTTCTAGGGTTGTAACGGCTGGTTCCTAATCCTTATATCCATTAGTCGATCTATCTTGGTGAGTTGGCCGAATGGGAGGGCTCGACTACATATCCAATATAAATAAAATAACAAAAAGAGTTTGTTCCACAAAAATCCCACACGTCCCAAATTGCATCTTTTCTATCAAATTCCTTAAGTTTAGCAAGAGTTCTCATCGAAGACGAACTCAAGAAGCAACATGAACTCGCTCGAGCCCGAATCTAGTCCGATCCTAAGGTGATTCATATCAGAAGCTTCCATCATCACTGTCAAGGACATGTGGAAGCTGATCCATGTAGCAACGTACCAGAAGGGGATAATCATCCAAAGGAAAGACGCCCTTCCCAAGCACTATAAATACCCCTCGGGTATTTATTGTGATATAAGCTTCTTAGAGAATATTCAGAGCATTCTGACGAGATCATCAAGAACACCAAGAACTCTCCAAGAACAACGAAGAACTAGGTGTTTAGATCGAGAAGAGAAGTTTCGCCCAAATACAAAACAGCTTGTAAGAAAAGAAACGAAAAAGGAACAAGTCCCTTAGGCACGTAGGGGATAGCGTCCTTATAGAGATTGAGTTAGGTTATAGTGAACGGCTAAAAGGAGTATTATTAGTGGACTTAGAGACGGACTCTTAAGTGCTAGAGAGGTGTAAGACTTGCCTTGTAACTGTAAGGACTCCCAATAAGATTAGGAAGAAAGCTATTCGAAAATCCTCCACGGAGGTAGAGGTTTACTCACAATGACGGCTTGGTCTTGTGAGGTTCTTCTATAAATACATGAGTTCCTTACTTATTGTTCTTTACCTGTCTAAGCCTCAAAAGTTTGTTTCCGCTACAAAGGATGCCCTTAACGTTTTAAGGACGTTCACCATTTCTGATATGGGGTTAGCCGTCGGTGGCCCGATCTTCGACGTTCAAGACTCAAACAAAGGAAACAAAGGAATAATGGTCAGAATCGAATGGAAAATAAGACACAAAGGACAAATCAACAATGGAAGACAAATGAAATGGAAGATAGACAAGCAATTAAAAGATAGAAGAAGAACCACTTGAAACAACTAAAAGACCCTTATCTCAAGAGGACAAGAACCAAATAGAATGATCAAGAAACCCATATTCCTGCACAATCAAGGACGGATCCTTGAAGCACGAGAAGGATGCATTGTGATCACCTATGAACACCTAATCTCGTAGGGCTGACACAACATAGTACGAACCAAGCCAAAACAAAGACGATTCCCTCATCAAGGGAGATCGATCCCTCTCTAGGAGAAGACTTTCCAAACTGATTTTCTTAATCAACCAAAATGTCTCAAAACTAAGCTGGCTGAAATCTTAAACTAACTATGGGTATTTATACTAAAATGCTAAATAAAGGAAATTACATCTAGAAGGGGAGAATGATGAAGTATTATTCAAGGACATCAAAGAAGAACATTTGCCAGGACCAAGATGCATATCTAGCTGAGTAAAAACGCCAATTTCCAGCCTAGTTGTGTTTTTTTTGGGCCATGCCTCATTTGGACCGCACTTGCTATTTTGGGTCATTAGCATTTTATTAGCTTTTAATATAATTTCCTTTATTTAGCATTTTAGTATAAATAGCCATAGTTAAGCCACGTGTCAATCACAGCTTATGTGTAGAAGACGAGCGTACCCCTTGACCCTTTATATATACTTCCCTACCTCCCACTCTCAAATTTTACTACCCTCAAAATTTACTCAAGATTTGCTCTGTCCTCTCTCTAGTCTTTCCGATCACTCTCTCTCCAACCTTACTTCACAAAAATGCCTTGTCAACAAAAGAGAGTACATATATTCTTTTCTACTCATAACCATCAGATTTAAAAAAGAAGACTAAAAAGAAGAAAAAAATTAGCAAGAAATTAATAAGTCAAATGGGTAGGTTAATTACCCATAGGGATTTTAAACAAACCCAAACCACCACTCAGGTGGGGCCAAGGCTGACTCTTGGCCCAACCCGCTCCCATCTCTGCCTGTTCCAAAAATGAAGGAAATTCGGGGAAGGTTGGTAATTAAAATCACTATTATTCAGCTCGTCAAATCATATGCCTTTGTGACTCAAAATATTCACGGTGGTGAATAAGAATTAAGTTTTGTCTCCTATCTTGATCACATGGTTGAGATGCACCTTCATGTCTTATTCATGTGTAAATATATAAAAGGATTGTATTGAAGCTCATTTCCCGTACTGATCACATATGGACAGTGACTTGTCTGTAACAAACCGTCTTTCTAACAAGGTGTTACTTGGTAGTAGACCTCATGGTGTACTACCAAGCTAGTTCAACAACATGATATCCAGATCTTGCAATGCGGGTACGACACGAAGACAGGAAAACATCCAACTCATATAAAAGAAATAATATTTAGTGTTTAAAACCAAAGTGTCAAGAATCAATCCCAAAAAACATTACTAGAATCGAATTCTAATATATAAATACTCAAATATCAAAGAACTCATAGCCTAGAAATCAATCAACTCATGTTCACTTAACAATAACCGAAATTAAAATAATAATAACTTGCAAAAGAAATAACATCCAACCCCAACTATTGTGACACGCGTGTTATTGCACTGCACTACCATTTCGCCGAGGCTCAATCACGGCGTCCTGATTACCTAGAATTAAAAGTAGTCTCCTGAATGGTCAGATCCTACCCTATCAAGTTAGAATAAATAAAGAAAATATGAGACGCTTCAAAGTGGTTTTCCTAAAGTCAGTAAACAAGTCCACAAACACACACATAACTCTATTCCATTCATAAGTCAATTTTCCACAGTCAACTCTAAAGTCTATACCTAGGTTGAGTCGTGATCCTAAAAAATCACTTAACAATCAATTCAATCACATTTATCAAATTCACACATACAATCATACTCTTCCTCTATCCTTCTCCTGCACATATTTACATCAACACCCCCACTTATACCAAATCTCAGATCCATTAAATGGCGATGCAACTCTTCACCATCATTACACCCTGAATCGACGGTACAACCTTACTCCATCATTGCACGCATACTTGTAGATGCAACCCTTCAACATCATTACACCGAGCTCTCTTTTACTACGATAATACCATCGTATTCTATTTGCTAAAAATGTAATATTAATATAACAACACACAAAAAATTAAAGTACTATATTAAAAAGAATTCCAACAACTTAGTAGAAAAATGGGTACAGTAATGAAATTACAAAACACAAATGAGTGAAAATTAAAAAAAAAAAATTAATATTTGATTAAGTTTATGCTAAAATGCATAAAACTATTTCTAGGAACCTATGAATATTCTTGAGAAATGTCACATGTGAGAATTGGTACAACAAATTGTTTTTTTATTAAATGAATAGATCTTGTTTTGGGTTTTGAACAAATATCTGGAATCAAGGTTTCATCGAGTGTACAACTTTAGTGGAACTTGATATTTACCTAACTATTAGCTTATTTCAATAAGAATTATTAAGATGATACATAAAAGTTTATTTTTTGCATAAACTATTAGCAATCCAATATAACATATAATAATATTATATTATATAAAATATTCTTTTTTAACATCAAAATACAATGATAAACTTTACATTTACAAAAATGATGTGGCACATGGAATACAAAAATAATATAACTTGACAAATTTAAGAAGCAACACATAATTTTAGATTAGGTGCCTCTTTCTAAGAATGCCATTTATCATATATGAGGTGGTTGAATTCGGGATTGACATGTACCTTTGTTTACTCTAATTGAGGTGGCTTGATTTGGGGATGACATCTTTACTCATCATATGGTGTTATATGTATCTATAATATGGAAGACAACATCTTGTAAGTTATTAAAGTTTACTGATGTTAATTAGATGCATAATTCTCAATTCTCATTCTCTAGAAACAAAGTGCTTAATATTGAAGAACAATTTCGGTATTCATTGTCTGAAATAGCAGTTTATAAACCAAGTATGTTCATTCACAATTCTGAAAGCTTATGCAAGATCATTAGAGTTCGAATTTCAACAACTATAAAAAAAATTACCGATCGAAAAGAAAATACAAAATAGAAGATTAACATTACAATGTCTTCATATGATGGATTATCATGAAATCTTATGATGCAAGTTTATACGCGATGTCCATCCGTCTCAATGGAATATTCGGGGCCTTGTTGTATTTACCAAAACTAAGCAAACAATGTATATATTTCCACGATAAAAATGTATGAGCTAGAAAAAATACATAATAAAATATTACGCTTACAACATCTTCATAAGGCAAACCCACATGAAACCTTATTATGTATGTTTCTACACTATGTTCATCTTCCTCAATAGAATAAATTCGGACCTGGATGTGTGCACCAAATCTGGGTAATATATGTTGAATTTGTACCCTTAATATTTTGGAGGTTGAGTATCATGCTTATAATGAGTCAAGTTGTACTTGTTTTAAATATAGTCATTACAAATTTGAATGAATTACTAAGACTTCTTTGAAATACTTCTCTCACAAACAATTTGCTTTAAAGGTAGCATACTTCACGTAAGAACTAAGAGTCTCAGGATCCGCACATGGAATAGTCAAACTGAACATATAGCGCCTAGTCCAAAGACTATCTTCCAAGACCCACACCGCACCCTTTGCACCAGAAGAAGAGACAACCATCAGACATAGTGTAGAGCCATGGTCGAGGAGCCTCAATGAGTATCGGGGGTATAAGGCAACCCGCTAAATCAAAGTTCAGAGGTAAAGAGTTGGAACCAAAAGAATCTTTATCTAAATCAAATGTCACTAACCCAATATAGGCCCCGGTGGTATTCTGTCCCTCTACAACAAAGTACAAGCATCCACCATGGTTCACCACTTCACACTCATATCTCTCGTCAAATGCCTAGCTTGAACACCTGCTACCTTGCACTTTTTTCTTCCTCCAAGAATCAGAGGTCAAGTTGTAAACTGATATAGAGTCAAGCGAGCCATCAACAAGAAGTGTCACACTAAGATGCTTGTAACCGTGTGATGCATTGAGCCCAAATCCAGCATCACCCTTGCTCATATCCTCTCCTATAGTAGGCCCTAGAGGAAGAATGCGGTATTTCCGTAGAGATGCATTCCAAAGCAATAATCCACAACCACGATCCATCAGCAATACTACATCTAACGAGCTGATAACAGATCATTCGTCATTCATAGGCCCAACAAAATCCAATACCTCATTTGTGTTGTAGGTTTAGCTGGACCGAACGAGGACTCTTGATTCCTTAAAACACAATGCCTACGACCCATCCTTGTTTTGAAGATATTTGATTAGGTGCAACTGACAAAATGTGGGGCTATCAATCAACACTTGAAAGGACCTAGAAACACCGCAGAAGTAGAGAAGCAATTTAACCGGTAGCCTCAACAGTACTTCAAGCTGTAGAACTCTTCGGGAAGGTAGGTCCGTGTAGATACTTCAACTGCAACATCAGTAGAATGATCTGGTACATACAAATCTTTTGTATAAGAAAGTAATTCAACAACCTTAGCAATATAATAGTGCAATATAGAACAATTGTAAAATAAAAATATTATGTACATGAAGGCAATTCAGTAGAGTCAATGCAATATTATCAACTTGAGAAAAACTACACTACAATTTTATTTATCCATATGGCAATTAAGTAGACTTGGTCAGATTTGTAGAGTTGCGAAACTTATTCTATTTCCCTCCTTCTAGATATCATCGTTCTAGCAGCTTTTGGTTCAACACAATTGAACTAGCTATTCATCGATGCTTACTCGTTCATGATGATCAGCGTTGTAACATATCAACAACAACAACAATGTTTGTTTGTTCATCATAATCATGCCCATTCCATAATCATTCATGTATTCCTGATTTATGATATTTAAATCAAACATCAATAAGAAGGTTATTGTATCCTTTTCCACAATATCACACTCTTACAAATGTCAATTATCCAAGCTGAAATGGAGCCATGTGATTTCTGCCTAAACTATAATCGATTCTCTAAAATACATGATTTGTCGTCTCCGCTGTTGTCCGTTTCACCATCATCATCTTCGTCAATGTCACCACCATCATATTCAAACAACTTGAACAACGCACTGGCCACAGAAATCACAACTGTGCAAAAAACAATCGTGATAATATCTCCTGCATTCCAAACAATCAAATTAGCCATAAAGGTTTCTAACGACATGAAACTTGAGAAACCTGAAAATATAACAAAAGTACGCATTCTACCTATAAAGAGAATGGTATACAGAGGGATCAGAAACAACACACAAACTGTAATATTCGGTTTTATCCGGTCTTGTGCCGATTTCCGTTTCTTGACCCATAAGTATTCTAAGTCTTGACAAACAAATTAGGGTAATAACATGAAGATATACTAAAAGTTTCCTGAATTAATAATACTAATAATTATCAAATCTTAAAAAGATATCCGATATCTTCCAAGTGAGTAAAAATATATCTTTAACGAGAAGATATGTTTGTCAATTATGGAGTAAATTAAGGCAACAATGTTTTGAACACGGAAAAAATGACTTCTTGCACCAAGCCATCTAAAGGCATCACTTTCCAAAGGTGTATATAATAATAATAAATAACCGAACGAGATTTGAAAATGACGTTACACGACGTCGGCGGGAGGCGTTATCTGACGCCGTTTGAAGGCGTTCCGAGACGCTATCTCAAGGCGTCCCTAGACGCCTCCAAAGGGCATCCCCAGGCACCGTTCAAAGGTGTCCCCAAGCGCCGTTCGAAGGTGTCGTGCTCCTCGCCTTATAAAAGCCTAAATATCCATCCCTAGCCGCCACACACACAACACGACGGAATTTCAAAAAAAAATTAAACTTCCAAGCGACGCGATGACGACGGTGTTCAGGGGCGAGGCGGTCGGGGGTGAGCGGGCGACGCATGCGGTTACTTGACTGACGGTCATGTATGAGGAGGTGGATCGACGGGGCGGGCACGCCAGGTGACACGACGTTACCCGTTGCCGAAGGGCTGGCGCCGGCGGGATTGACGGGTAGTCGTGGACGAGGTGGTGGTGGGATTGGTGGTCGGGGGATGGCGCCGGCGAGACTAACAGTGTTGTGGCCGGCGATGGTGATGGTGGGGTTGTGGTTACAACGTTTGGGAAGCCATCAGTCGCCCCTCCCGGAACAAGTTCGGGTTATTCGATGAGGGTATTTAATAAATTTAATATTTATTAAATTATGTTATTTATATTTTATTAAACTCATAAGTTTCATGTTACTATTTCTTATATTTGTTATCAAAGGATTAATTTAGGTCATTGCAGTTTTATTTTAGGATTATATTTATAGGAAAATTTACATACTCTATTAATAGGAATGATCATTTTAGATAAAAAAAATTTGGTTGGTAATAAAAAACTAATATTTCTACCTAACTAATTAAATTCTCAACGGTATATTATATAATCATTTTAGTAATATAAAAAAAATCTATGCCTATTAAAATAAAATAAAAACAACTTAGAGCATCCCGAGGTTGATTTAGTTTATGGATTTAAGTCAAATAAGATAATCATTAAAATAATTTAGAGAGATTAAACTTTGTGAGAAAAAATTAAAATACGTACAAATTACGGCTATTAGATGATATGAAATATCGACGAGGATTTAGGCCATTACGGAGCATATTGAGAATGTTCGGAACTAGAAGAGGAAAGAGCGTCCCGTGGTGTCTCCTATTCGGAGGAACGTTAGAGCCGAGGTGAGTGCGGCTGCTGTTGGCATCAGTGATTCTTCCACACCGATATTGGCGATCATCCCATCACGGCCTGTAGACATTCCCATTGCGCCGACTTCGGGTCATTCGAGACCGTTCGCATCCACCGCACTAGAGGACAACCACGTAGAGGTTGAGGGCGACGCCTCTCCAACACCGCATGTGTACGGCGGTGGGCCTGACATCACGGACCTTCAAGTGAGTTACAAGACTCACCGATCGATCCTTATATGAGATGAGATTAGTAGGGAGAGGGATCGGACACCCGTAGTGGCCTCGAAATCTTAGCCTTTTTGAGTGAGCCGGGTAAGCATATATAATACGATAGCAACTCAATTAAACATATATCTTTTCTTTCAAGAACTTAAGTCGTTGAAATCTTACACCCGTAGTGCTAGTCAGCATAAGCGTTTGATAGATATTTAATCTCCGCCACATGCGGATGAGGATGAGGAGGGTTGGCTTGACGTCTCTAAGTAGAGCGGTCTTGTTTCCTTGGAGGAGATGGATTGGGGGCGGATAGACATGCCATTGGTTCAAGCTTTCG
This sequence comes from Polygonum maritimum, assembly GCA_963924305.1. NCBI lineage: Eukaryota > Viridiplantae > Streptophyta > Magnoliopsida > Caryophyllales > Polygonaceae > Polygonum > Polygonum maritimum. The sequence goes on along the minus strand of OZ002730.1, from coordinate 18,935,302 downwards.
TGGAGCGTTGGTTTTCAGAAACCAACTCGTTCCACTTCAGTTGGGGAGAGATGACTATTATGCTTCATGATGTATTTGAGATCTTATCCCTTTAGATCGACGGTGTTGGCGTATCCAACGTCACGTCAAGCGCCTCCCGCACGGCCATAGTTGCCCGAGTTCTCGGTGTTAGCGAGGACCATGCCTATCGTTTGACGACGAAGTCCAAGTCGATTGTTACTTCCGATATTTGTGGATATCACCAGAAATCTGAGACTGAGAAGTATGACCCATAGATCTAGGTCAAAATTGAGCGGATGATTGATGGTGGAGAGGATCCACATAGGATTGCCGCGTTTTTCCCCTTCGTAATTACCGGCAACACATTATTCGTGGACAACTCAACGAACAGTATTAGGGATTGGATCCTTTCCGTATCTCGAGAGGCCAATCACTGCCGGTCGATTAGCTTGGGGGTTGCCGTTCTTGCGTACTTATATCGAGAGCTAGGTATAGCCTCGCGAGGTGACACCACGACCATATCGGGTGCAATCGGACTTATACACGTACAAAATCTTACTTAATCGTACAATTTATTAAGAATCGGGTTCGTTAATTTAGAATTTTAAACATTTATGTCTTTGTAGGATTGTGTATTGAAGTACTTTCCTACCTTCCATGACCATTCCGGCGTCCAGTCGGGCTGACCCTAGAGCCGCCAAGCACACTAGGAAAGTTCGAGGGGATCGCGACCACGGTAGATTGATGGAGATTCGAGTAGAGCTAGATGCATATAGTGCCGATAAGGTGAGTATTTGTAGGTTGCTTATATTGAAATTATTTTATCTAACATTATTTAATCATATGTAGGTTTATTGGCTTTCGTGGGGACAACCGAAGCTTGACGGCGAGCACAAGATGACTTTGTTTAGGGGATTGATCGATTGCAACGCCATTCAGGAGGCCTACATGCCGGACCGTTGTCTTCATTAGATCGGCTTTAGGCAGGACATCCCGTTGGCCCCCATCTCTCCATCCACTTTCCATCATGGGAAGGGAGCCTTGGGCTACAAGGTTGAGTTCACTGAGAGTTTGGAGAGAGCGTATAATTGGGTTGATCGAGAATCCCACCTCATCCCACTCGAGGTTCGCACACCAACGGTCAATGAGTGGGATGTCACGGATGATTATATCTACTGGTTTCTACCATGTACTCATCCCATATTGGATCCCAGGTTGGCCCTCTATGAGATGCCGGTGCCTAAGGATGTTTTAGTTGTTGATCTCGGTAGGGTATGTGATATTGTGTGGTTGTTTACTTTTTTTTGTATTTTATATATGATCTTATCGTGTTTATATGTATTACGTTTATTGACAACGAAACCGATTGACCACAGCCGGCATGCGTGCATGGCATGAGACGTCGGGGGTAGGAGAGGACGAGCGATTGAGAGTGTAGCGTTGGATCAACATGTTGACCGGGATTGTCCCGATGGTTGCACCGTCCCTTCCACGTGCCTCACAAAGACAGCATGATTAGGCTCAAAGTAGCCAAACCTAGACGCACCTCAGGCACACAATCCAAGTGTAGACCTCCCTGAGGATCATGTCCCATAGTTTGTCTTCTTTGTGTTTGTTTGGATACTTTAGGTAGTTGATGAATTTATTGGTTTTGTACACGCATGCATGTTTGGTAGGCATTATGTTTGATTTCATATTTTCTTTTCTTTTGCAAAATTATTAGCCATTAATATGAAATCACAATTATTAAAACAGGGTTCGACGAAATAAAAAATGAGAATAGTTTTCATACTTCAACTGATCTAAACGTACACGGAGGGTTGAGACCCTTGCTTGCTACAAAGCGAAACATATGCCTCAAACCTATCTCTAAATGGCAAGTCCCATCCGTCCACGATAGGAGCATGGTAGTTCCTCTAAATCACCGGCGGGGGAGGCATTGGTGCGTTCTCGGTCAACCATACATGTAATAAAAAGAATTAGTTCTTTAGTAAATAAAAGAAGAATAATGTTGTTTTATGACTATTACTTATCACACCTACCGGTACGATGTATGTTCCGTGTCGAACATGCGCAATCACAAAAATATTGGTTGGAGGAGTGTACACTCCTCCAACAATCGTCATTGGTAGGCACGTGTGTGGTTGGCTTGTTGACAAGCACATGAGCACAAGTTGGAAACATGTTGCAAACACCAAACTAACTATTGGTATCTCCATCCAACACTTGAAGGGAGTCGGACTCTCACCGTAGCTGACACGTGGGATCAAAACGTCCAGCTTAATGAAAATCGATGCGACCTCATATATTCCTCGATTCATATTCAACTCGGTGGCCAATAGTGATCTTATATATCGCCATTGCTCCTCATCCCAACCTAGGACACAGACGAGCGTGCGGTACCCGTAGTTCACATCTGAACATACATCCCTAATGCCCTCAATGAAATTATACATAAAGGAATCTACGGCGCTTGGCCCAAAGTAAACTCCCATGTGGATCACGTCCTCCGTCAAATGGGAGCCTCAACACACTCTCGGCCTTCGAATGTTTCTTCTTGGAACATGTCTTACGTGTGGTGGTCGTGTTGTCGTTGTCGTCCCTTACCTTGTCATTCCCCTTTCCTAGTTGAGCCATCTTGTGCTCAAGAGTTGTTGGATATCTCCTTGACTATTTGAGGGTGCCCTTCAGCCTTCCTTTGTCTTTACCCACTGGTGGCTCTACCGTCTTTGTTCGGCTTGGCATCTCAGTGTCTTTGTAAAATGAAAATGAGCTGGTTTGCTTGATCTTGACTCATTCATCCGCTCCTCTATTTCTCATCAATTGCATTCCATTTGAAGTTGATCACACTAATGGATCGTTCGGCATTTACTTCAGAAGTAGCATCTGCTTACCCTTCCCATGTCAATTGCTTCCAGAAGGGATGAATCTCATTCAATTCAATGGGTTTGTCTTCAACGATAGCACTAGCAACTTTGTGGATGCATGGAATCCCAAAGCAATCCTTCCACCAATGATCGACGAACACTTCGTGGTAGTTACCACTAATCACATCAAAGTACATTGCCAACAATAACTCAAAACACATATGCGACACTTTTTGTAGGAGTGGGACGAATAAGTGCTGAAATCCTTCCATAACTTTGGACATCTTGTTTGGATCTTTATGCGATTCGACTTCATCATCTCCCTCACGAATCGAATTTGCGTACCCAATTGATCGTGAATCTTGTGTATCATTGTGTTGAAGCTAATAATGGGTGAATCTAGAACATCCGTTAAAACCTTGTGCATTCCCTCCACCTTGTCAGGTTTTACATTTTTTTAAACACTGTGTTACCATTGTATCCGAAGTACCAAAGTGTTATGCAAATTATCTAATTTGTTGTGAATATATGAAACTTATTACCTATGTGTTGTTCTTGTGAAGAAGTGAAGTCGGTAGTCAGTCCAAGCTCTAACTATGTTTCTCTTATAAGGTATGAGCCATGTATCATCAACATAGCCAACAAGGCCCGAATGCCAATTCTTTAGGATCCGGCGGCGTTTGGCTTCGTAGCTCTCCTCGGTAGTTGACATGAACAAACCCCAAAATCTGTGAGAAAACTTCGTAGCAAAAGTCATCTTTAAAGACGTCAAGCGCATGTTTTTTGATATTGAAAGTAATGTGCACCCAACATAATAAATGTTGCACTTCGTCTTTAGTGAAAATCTCGTGAATTGCATTTATTAGTGCTTGTTCTCAATCCGTCATAATGGTTGTCGACATCACACCCGTTTCTGCATATAGTTTTCTCAAGTGACCTAAAACTCATGCGAAATGTGGTTGATCTTCCTTAGACAATGCGAAACTGATGTTGAATGTGAGATTCGTGCAGGTCATACCAACTATCTCCAGCAAAAACATGTTATACCTACACATTATTGAAACATTTAAGCCCAAATACTAAAAAATATTCAAAAAACCTTATTTGGATTGAATAAATGGGAGGACACAAACATGTTTCTCTATATCCCTTGTTTTGTAAGAACGACAATGTGGACTAACATACAGTCAAATTACCACGGTCATTAAGTAATACCTTATACTTGAAGTTTGAAATTTGTTTTCTAGAAGTCACATTGTTCTGATTACTAGCCACAAACAATTGCGAAATTTCCTTCGGTTTTTCGAACACTCCGCATCCATTGATGACGATATCCTTTTCCTTGGGGGTCAAGCGACCAATATATGGATGTCCAAGCGAGGTTGTACTAATCTCATGATTGTGCATGCCGAACATTAACTTCAGATTCCATTTTACACTAAACCTCGATCGACGACCGACCAACTCGAAAGGACATCCACACTTCATTGACCCTCCTTTATTCACTATAGCTCTAGACTCTCCGCCTTGATCGCATATTAGTTTAACATATCTTACATTTGAGTTACTAATGAGTATTGCAATATTTAAAGGTCGACCGATTTGTCTAGCCCACTCAATCATCTCTTTCTTGCTATCCCACTCATATTCATTTGTCCTACGTTACTAGTATAATAATCGAACGCCTTTAAATGGTGACGCCTTTGAATGGCGCGAAAACAGTGTGCAAAAATCCGTGACGTTAATTAATTAAGTTGAGGCCAATTAGTCCTAAGCCTATATAAAGTCGTAACCTTCAGCCAAAAACAAAATCAAAACTTCCTCCTTGCGTGGCCGTCCTCCGATGTGTGTGAAGCCACCGTCCATCTTCTACCTTCTTCAACCTCTAAGCGTCATGCTCTGACCAAGCCGTCATTCGCCGTCGATCGTCTCCTCGCCTTCTCACCGTCGCCCGAACATAAATAGCCTTCGGAGGACCGTTATCGTTCCGTTGGTTTTCCGTCACAATCAACTTCCCCGCCGTCGTTCCGGTAAGGAAGACCGAGTCCCTTTGTTATCCCTCTTTTCTTCTTGTCTTGTAGTCGGTTTTAGTTTCCGTTGTTGTCGGGGTGAGCCATTCGGGGTCTTGGTTGGTGTTTAGACATGGCAGGGGCTGTTATTGGCGGAGGGTTGGTGAGTGCGGGGCTGGCTCGTTGCCCCGATATTGGAAGGTCGGAGAAGTCGAGGGCTGCTAGGTAGAGTAGAATTGAGAATAGGTTATTGTTTTTGATTGGCTCATACATACGTTCGATATTTAGATGAGATTTGAGAAATTAATTAGGATAAGTGGATTTGGGTGATAGTTTATCAAATAGTAGTTCATGTGGGTCTTCTTTTAGTAGGAGGATAAATCTTAGGTGGAATGGCTAGCAAGTCCATGGTCGTAGGATGGTAAATGTTTCGGAATTCAGATTAGAGCCAGGTGTTTTGGGTTTGGTGAATGGGCTAGAAAGGGTTGATCAATGTGTCTCATTTCGTGTTAAGCTTAGGAAAGCTAGTTTATGTAATATAGATAAAAAAATAAGTATAGTTTATGTAAAACTTACACCTATAAAAAAGTTATTAAATAATGAGAAAATTTGGTAAGTAGGCAATTTGGGGAGATTTGTGGAGCGGGTAAGCTGCCTTGAAAATTTATGTGCTAACTAGTCGTTTTTCCGAAAATACCCCTGGTCAAAAAAAAAAATTACACGCGTGCCACCGCATCCCACCTAAAATCCTGTCATCGGAAATCCTGTCATCCAAAAATCCTGTCATCGGAAAAACTTGTCATTGCGTAGAAAACTTGTCATCCCTTATAAAAAACTTGTCATTGCGTAGAAAATTTGTCATTGCATAGAAAACTTGTCATCCATTACGAAAAACTTGTCATCCATTACGAAAAACTTGTCATCGCGTAGAAAACTTGTCATCACTTATAAAAAAAACATGTGATAGCGTACAAAAAACTTGTCATAACGTACAAAAAACTTGTCATAGAGTACAAAAACGTGTCGTCGCATACGAAAACTTGTCGTCCCGTATAAAAACTTGTCATCACTCAATCTATCGTCACGTACAAATAACTTATCATCGCGTACAAAACTTGTCATTACTCTAACTTGTCATCAGAATTTATTAGTATGCCTATGTGGGATTTGAACCCACATTATTGTGCGTTGAGCACGTTGCTCTACCATTTGAGCTAATAGGCCATAATTAAAAGTAATATATAGACAAATTTAACAATGCAAAATAAATTTAACTTGTCATTACTAAAACACGTAAAACCAACTTGTCATCACCTAAACCCATAAACATAACTTGTCATCATTAAAAACCGTAAAATCAACTTGTCATCAACAAAACCCGTAAAAACAACTTTTCAAGTTTTTCCATAGATTTCAATTCAGATAGCAGGAGATTTTAACCTTAAATGTATAAACAACAAGGTCTGATGTCCACTAAGAACATGCAAAAAGAAAAGCGTGCAGATATCCAATTACCACCCCCTTCAAAAAAACAATGCTGAATAAGAATAACTATTGCAATTTCACCCATAAACACGTACCAATAAAATATCAAGCCAAAGTATGGAAAAAGCATACATAAACACCAACATGAAAACAGGAAGAGAGAAAAGTTAATTACCAATGGCATGTGTTAAAGATTACCACATCATAGAATTTGCTGATCAACAATAGCGTGCATGTTGAAAAGAGGCTTGGTGAATGAAGCAGCTTTCAAATCGGAGCCAAAACTGATTGCCCCCGCACTGAACATCTTGTGAGAGGAAGACATGCATTGCTTGGCTGCTGCTATCTAGAAGCATTGAGCTTCAATTGCTGCCATTCTTACAAGTCTGCCAAGAATAGTAACACCAATCATCAAAATTACCCCACTGTCTACACAAACATGATTCAACAAATAGGATACTAGGAAATTGGAGTACAGGATGGTTTAGAATCTAACAGAATGCGTTCAGAAAACTCATCATCGACTATATCTGCAAACGCTAGGCATAAACTCAATCTAATCCGGAGCAGAACAAACAGTTAATCCAAAATCGAGCACTATAGATAAATTCGGACTGATAAACTTGCGAATCGAAGAGCAAAAGCATAGAAAGGACTCAGCCAAAAACAACTCAAAACTCCAAGCGAAGCATTTGATCGAACAGGTGATGGACAAGATATATTATACCTTGCAAGAAGTCGCAAAACCCGACGGCGATGATGAGCGACGAAAGAGCGTGAGCTAAGAGCGAAACCCTAGAGCACTACGATTCAGCTCAGGACACGTCAAATTAAGCCTCGGCGACGGCGAAGAGGCAGCGTAGGGGCTAAACCACGGAGCCGACGAACGACGATAGAGAGAAACGAGAGATTTCCCCTGCCAAATTCGCCTGATAATCGCCATGATTGTTGCCGGTAAGTTGAGATTCGCTCAAGCTAGGACGTCCGAAATTGATCAACAAAACGAAAGGATCGGATTTCGAAACAGATTGCTCGAGCTTCAGATCTCCGTTATCGTCCGAAATTCGCCTGAGGCCGAAATCGGAGACCTTCAGATCTCCGTTATCGTCGACGAGGAGATTCTCCGGCTTGGGGCCGACTCCGGCGGCCAAGGAGGAGGAGGTGGCGGGGGCCAACTCCGGCGGGGAGAGCAGCATGGAGGCGATTTGGATTGGGAAAAGAAGGAGGAGGGAGACGGAGGAGGGTTCGGGAGAAGGACGAGAGAGAGGAGTGAAGGGAGGGGCAAGGAAGAGAGAGAAAAAGAATGGAGGAGAGAGAAAATAAACCCTTATATACTGATTAGTTACTTTCTTTTTTTTAAAAGGAGCCTAATTAGTTTAAGAATGTATAAAAACCAAAGTCTCCGCCTCTTTCCCTTTTAAATAATTAATATAGAACATAATTATTTAAAATTAATATTATAGAATATACGAGAAAAAAGAAAAAAAGATTGAAAGGCTAGTGAGATGAGGAATGGATCATCCTTCAAAATTTGCTTACTTTTTCATCCTTCAAAATTTGTCTCTAAAGGTTAATATATATCATTGTCCCTATTACCACAATTTTGAGATATTATAAAGCAATATAATATCAAATGAGATTTTTTATTTGATTATTTTGGTTTGATCTTATTTTTTATTTTAATACTACAAGTTATTAGTATGAGATATAATTACTATGAATTTTTATTTAATTAAAAATATTAAAATATATTTCAAAATACAGAAATATAAAATGATCCCAACATGATTCTAATGACTTTATATATTGACATACATAAAATTTATTAATCAACAATTATTTTATTATGAAAGATATAAGCTAAGTTATCATGAAAATGATAATACATAAGATAAGTAAAAGATAGTGAGTATAAATAGATTTAATAGTAAAGGTGTTGGGACGATATTAAGGACGCCAGTCACTAATATCTAACCAATAATGATCGTCCCTAGTTTTGATAATGACAAACTCAAAGGTATTTGATAAGTTGTCCAAGTGTTGATCTCAGGTAAGTCTAGAGGATGCACATGAGTGAAAAGGAGAACAAGTGAACGAGAGTCCCTAAGCTGTAGGGACGCACTTCATCAACATCCAAAGCTGAACAAAAGAATGGAGTCTCTGCGTAGATAGGATGGCATCCTCATCAAGAAGGGACACACGCCTAAATATGGACGAAGTTTAAATTCAAACCAAGGCCGCCCCAATATGATTACATCACAATCGGCCGTAGTCCTCAGAAAGAAGCTTCTTATGTCTGGGCACGTGTGAACAATTCCAAAGATGTCGCTTTCCCAGAGATGGTCCCCTGACCACGCGGAGGCTTCCCAAGCGTCAATAGAGTTGGCTTCCTCAAGATGCAAATCACACCGTTGAAGGAAGACGACAGATCATGTACAAGCCTCAGAGGATGCTAGAGGACAAGAACCACTACCGCTATAAATACCCCCAAAGGGTTATGCATAGCGGTGTGGACTTTGAAGACTTTCTCTCGAACTCACTCCCGAAGCATTCAAGTTCAAGAACGAAGATCAAGAAGATCAAGTGAGCTTGAAGCGAGAGAAAGAAAGTCCAACCACATCAAATCCAAACCAAACCACAAAAGAGTTAGAAAGTTAGTTTGTCTCTCACAACGTACAGTGAGAGACGTGAGTGTTTAGTTGCCTTATAGACAAGAGAGTTAGGTTACTTTGTTAGGCTGAAAGGAGTGTTACTAGTGAGGCTAAGGACGCACACTTAGCTCAGAGAATTGTAACGACTCGCCTAAGTTGTAAGGACTCTCTCTGAATAAGATAAGGACGGCTATTCGAAAATCCTCTAACGGGAGTCGAGGTTTACCCATAAGACTAGTTGGTCTTAGTGGGGTTCCTCTATAAATACTCGTGTCTATTATCGTACTCTGTTTCCTGTCTAAGTGTACTTTCCGCTGCATCTAAGGACGCCCTTAACCTAGTTAAGGACACCCATTCTAACAGGCTTGCGATTCAACAATTGGTATCAGAGTAGATGCTCTAGATTGTGTTTGAGTAGACGCTCTAGGTATCTCAAGTGCGAAGCCTCCCCGCCTCACAGATGGGAACTTCAACCGTTGGAAAACCAGATTTGAGAACTTCGTGCGGAGTCAAAACTACCAATGTTGGCTGGTGATAAGGAACGGAGACCTCAAAGTCCCTACTGCCAAGGTTGATAAAGAAGAAGAATGGGGTCCCGAGGAGTTCAAACTCATGGAGACGAACGCCAAGGCTATCTATTTCTTATAGACGTCCTCTGCGAAAGGGACGCTACCCGTGTGAGCAACCTATCGCTGCTAAGCTCCAATGGGAAGCTCTGGAGAAGTACCACGTTGGGACGCCTGAGATGAAGGAGGACGTCCAACTTGAAGCAAAAAGGGACTTCTATAAATTCAGAATGCTTCCAAATGAGACCATCACTGACTATTCCTTCCGGTTTGAAGCATTGCTAACCAAGTTGAAGAACTTGGGTGTCAAGGAGTCAGAAATCACTCAGAGGATGAAAGTTCAAGTGTTGATCGATGGACTCACGGGAGTGTGGAACTTCGATAGGATGACGTTCAAGGAAAACCAAGCCAACAAAGGACTGACCATGGAGGAAATCTATGGAAAGCTTAAAGGATATGAAGCGAGAAGGAATCAAGACTTGCTAGAAATGGGAAAGAGTCCTCAAAATGAACTAGCTCTGACTCTTGGAGCAAGGACGCCAGAGCATGAACAATATCATCAAAGGAAAAAGTAACTGGCTTTGATGCTAGAGGCCAAAACTCAAGAGCATCAAGAGAATCTTCGTCTTCAAGCTTTGCTAGAACGACAAGGGAAGTCAGAAGAACAAATTGTTGAAAAAGATGAGCTAGCCCTTTTGCACAAAACTCTTCGTTCATGGGCTAAGAGAGGCAAAGTTCCAAGGATGAAGATGCCTTACAAGAAGGAGAGTCCCAAGTTGTCAGACACTGAAATGACGGAAGTGACATGTTACAAATGTAACAAGAAGGGTCACTATGCTAAGAATTGCAATTCATGACTTTTAGCGAAAGATCTCAAGAAGAAAGCCCTCATTGGTGCCTACGAAGCTACATGGGACGACATCGACTCAGATGATGAAGAGCCGTCAAACCAAGTGGCTTACATGGCTATGGAGGACGCTTCAGACTCTCCCAGGGAAGCCTTTGAAGCTGAACAAGAGGTAACCCACGAATCCATGATAAGCTCTCTAGACAAGTGTTCTAAGCTCAAGCTTATCAAACTCATCACTCAAATCATGCAAGAAAGCTATGCCATGAAAGAAAAACTCGATGAACTAGAGTCAGAAAATATTGTTGTTGAATGTGAAAGTTGCAACACTATGTCTTTTCAACTAGAGTCCTCTCAGGAAGAAGTAAAGTCCCTTAAAACTCAACTCGTGTGTCTCAAGCTAGAGAACGCAAATCTTAGGGACGAGGTAAAGGTTCTAGGGAAGAGTCTTGTGACCGAAACCTTCAAACCAGTTGTCTTTGTCCCTGCCAAGAAAGGTCTGGGGTATGAATCTAGCTTTAAGAACTCCCTCCCAAGTGACTATGAGGCTAGTAAGACAACAGAGCTAGAACTTGAGAAAGAAAAGACTAAGAACCTAGAAGAACGCATAAGAGTTCTTGAGAGTGGTGAGAAGGGAAAGAAGCAGGGGCGGAGCGGAGGGGGGGGGGGGCGGCTGCCCACTCTCTCCGTCTCCCCGTAGTGTATATTTTCTAAATCAGTAAGAAAAAATGTTAAAAATGCTTTGGTCTAGTGGTAGACTGCCCACCCTTGCTTCAATGGGTCATGTGTTCAACTCCTCACGGATGCATTCTCCTGTATTAAGTTTCTTATTTTTGTTCCCCACAGGTTTCTTAATTAAAGTTCCCTTCCTAGTATTCCTACTAGGCTACTACTACTTCCCAATTCCCACTTCTACATATTTACTTAGTGTATACTAATTTCGTTTCTTCAAAAAAATTCTCATGAATTTCGTTTCTTTTCTTTTATTTATTCTATTCAATAATTAATATTTTTTGAGTATTTATTTATACTTTTCATACAAGTATAGATATATAAGAATTGATGATTTATTTTGCAAACTACTACTAGCTTATATTTTACTTTCAACCAAAAAAACTAGCTTATATTGTATAAGCATATTGTTGATACTAATTAATATCATATCAGCATATATTGGCATTTATTTATCTAAAATAATACAAGTAATATGAGTACGTTTTCCTATATTATAGTTCTCATAGCCGACTTTGCCCCCCCCCCCCCTTCGATCTTTTCTGGCTCCGTCACTGGAAAGAAGGATTATTACACAAACTCCACGAGCCATAAGATTTACAAGAAAATTGCTAAGGGAGAAGGCTCTAAGGTGGTTAATCCTCAAAAAATGGAAGAGAATAGAATTCAACGTCCTAACAGGAAATACTATCTTGGAAATTATTATTGGCCGTGCTGGTATTGTGGCAACGATGGTCACTACCAGTATGAGTGTGCTAAGCTAAAAGAGGATCTTGAGAATGAAAGAAAGGCTAAAAGTGGTAATCGGAACGCTAAGTTAAAATCTCGTGATAGGACGCATGCTAGTGTGCCCAATGCTATAACCAATCTTCTAGGACGCATGCTAGAAAGACAAATGATGTGAATGTGTATGATTACTTGCCAATGAGAGAGATGTACCCATGTAACGAACCAGGTAAGGGCCACCTTGCCTGGGTCGCAAAGAACTAACTCTCCTTTTCAGGTGGAAGTGAGAGGAAGCTCGTGGATCATTGATAGTGGCGCCTCAAATCACATGACAGGAAGCCAGATCCATCTCACTTCTATCCAATCTAGTGCCACGGGAGGAACTATCTCGTTTGGTAACAAGGGCAAAGGAAGAATCAAAGGGACAGGCAGCGCAAAACTAAATCAATCCATCAAAGCGTCCAATGTTAGTCTAGTTGAGGGACTTGGCTTCAACCTCCTTACTGTCTCTCAAATTTGTGATCAAGGTGAAAACCTAGTCACATTTAACTCTAAGGAGTGCCTAGTCATTAACAAGAAAACAAATCAAGTCATTCTCAAGGGAACCCGTGAAAGCAATGTCTACATCTTCAATCAAAAGTTCAAGCCTACATCCAAGTTGTGCTTATCTGTCTCTGTTGTGGACACCGATCTCTGGCATTGACGTCTTGGCCATGCTGGACCTAGCACCATCTTCAAACTTCACCAACAAGAGCTTGTGAGAGGACTTCCCCGAGTTGGTCCGCAGGAAAATACTATGTTCCTAGGGACGCCACTGAAACCCGTGACGAAGTTTCTATGGGAATCCCTAGTAAACAACAAGAACCCTCTCAAAAGCCGCTGAGTCTAGCCAACAAGCAGAACAAATGCAAAGTGTGGACGCTCACTCTGAGGGGGAACACACTGAGCCTATTAATGAAGATGGCTTCGACTTCGATGATTCTGATTGGACGGATCCTAGGTGTAATCCTGCAAGGTACGCCACCCATAGAGGATCCAATCTTTCGAGATATCACCCAATTGATCAAATCATCTTAGATACTTCAAAGGGAGTCCAAACTAGATCATCGGTCAATCAGTCCCAAAGTGCAGCCATGGCGTTCTGTGCATTCAATGCCTTTGTGTCCTTAATTGAACCTAAGAACATAAAGAAAGCACTTCAGGACGCTGATTGGATCCAAGCTATGCAAGAAGAACTCAATCAATTCGAAAGAAACATAGTATGGACCTGACTCGGCTAAAGTCTTCGTGCCAAGATCAAAGATAAATAACCCAAACTACAAACTAGTATAGTATGCAAGTAAGGGGTCGAACCCAAGAGAACAAAAGGCTTCTAGTATGAATATATCTATCAACTAGAGAAAGGGGGAAATAAGAGAAGAGATCTAAACTAATCTAAACTAAGAAAACAAAACAAACAACAAACAAATCAAATATGGGAAACAAGTTCATTCAAAAGATCCACCCTAATATAATCACTCGATCATAGATTCATTCATTGACTTCATTCACACCTATGGTTAATTCCTATCCTGATCATTAACAATCGCAAGTCCACGGTCCAAACAATTCTATAACCCTAGGCAAGGACGCTTAAACCTAGAATTAGCATAGAGAACAAGGATATGCAGGATATAATATCAAACAATCAAGCTACGAGTGAATTGCAAGATAAAACAATCAATTCTCTCTCTTAATCCTAGTCCACGGTCCTAGAATCAAGTTGTCTTCTAGAAAAGAGATGCTCACACAGACAATAAAACAAATCAATTCAGACTATAGAACAATGATAATTCAACAAGTTGGCCAGGCTCAAAGAATCATGCAAAGCTCATGGAATTAAGCACAAAGAGAAGAGATATAAACCAAAGAATGGAAATCAATTACCAAAACCTCACGAGTTCATACATCAGAGCTTCTCCCTTGAACAAACCCAAGGAGACTAGCTCTCCATAACTAAACTAAAGAATAATTGAATTATAAACTGGAATTGTGAATGTCTAAAACCTAGGGCAGGCTCCTCCTTATATAGCCCAAGGAACAAGCTCCACGAGATAGATAAGGAAAGAGGCAAAAGATAGAAAAGGAAACAAGATAGAAAGATTTCGGCCCGCTTCGGATCCGGCATCGCCGCGGTCGCGCCACCATCACCGCGCCCGCTCTTTTACGACAGAGAAGAACTTTGTCTCTCGGCAGCCACCGCGGTCGCGTTGGGTCAGTCCGCGGTCGCGGAAATCGGACAGAACTTGTAGGGTCACTTCGGAGGCTGTTTTGACCATCTTCGGCTTGGAATCTGACTTTGGTGTGAACAAATGAATTGAAGCCCTTGAAGTTAGCTTTCCAATGGCACCGAAATCAGCTCAATCTGACCTCTGTAGCTCAAGATATAGTCTTCGCAAGCAAGTGGTGTCGCGCAGACAGCTCAAAACGCCTTAAAACTCTTGATTCTTAACTTCTTGTGTCTTCGGTCTTCGTATAACAATAATGCTCAAATCTAATCTAAAAACTCTCAATAATATCCCTAAAATACAAGAGTTAACCTATACAAAATAGAGCGAATCAGGACCCTCGTCCCTCGTCCTAAAAATAAAAACATCATAGGGACGAGGTGGGTCTATAGAAACAAGCTTGATGAGACTGGCAGAGTTTCAAGAAACAAAGTAAGGTTTGTGGCTCAAGGCTATAGGCAAGAGGAAGGGATCGATTATGATGAGACATTCGCTCCTGTCGCTAGAATTGAAGCTATATGCTTCCTCATTGCCTTGGCCGCTCACAAGGGGTTCAAGCTTTTTCAAATGGATGTCAAGACTACATTCCTCAATGGCAAGCTAAAGGAAGAGGTGTACGTTGCTCAACCCCCAGGTTTTGAGAACACTGACTACCCTGACCATGTGTACTTCCTGGACAAAGCTCTCTATGGACTCAAGCAAGCCCCTTGTGCTTGGTACAATAGGTTTGCGTCCTTTCTTCTGTCCAACGGGTACACTCGAGGCAACATTGACAAAACCTTGTTTTTAAAGAAAGTCCTTAAAGATGTTTTGATTGTCCAAGTCTATGTCGATGACATAGTATTTGGAAGCACTAACATGAAACTGGTAGAGGAATTCAAGAACTTGATGAGTAGTGAGTTTGAGATGTCCCTCATAGGAGAACTCAACTTCTTCTTAGGACTCCAAATCACTCAACTCAAAGATGGGACGCGCATTCACCAACAGAAGTACATTCGTGAAATACTTGAGAAGTATGGAATGAACACGTCAAAATCAATAGATACTCCCATCTCTACCAACACTCGCCTTTATGCTGATGAAGAAGGCAAGAGTGTGGATCAAAAGCTCTACAGAGGAATGATAGGATCCTTGTTGTACTTGACCGCGAGCCGGCCTGACATCATGTTCGATGTGTGCTTGTGTGCTCGCTTCCAAGCAAATCCAAAAGAGTCCCACATGTAAGAGGTCAAAAGTATCTTCAGATACCTCAAGGGACGGGACGATCTATGTCTTTGGTATCCCAAAAGGACGTCCCTAAACCTTGTGGCGTACTCTGACGCAGACTATGCTGGCCATGTGGTGGATAGGAAGAGCACTTCTGGAATGGCTCAATTCATAGGCTCTTGTCTTGTATCTTGGGGATCCAAGAAGCAAAACTCCGTGGCACTCTCAACCGCGGAAGTTGAGTACGTTGCTGCTGCTTCGTGTTGTTCACAGGTCCTTTGGATCAAGTACCAGTTGGAAGACTATGGTACGTTCCTTGATACAGTCCCTATCTTGTGTGATAACACTAGTGCTATAAGTATTGCCAAAAATCCTGTTCATCATTCTAGAACCAATCATATTGATATAAGACATCATTTCCTTCGTGATAATGTTGAACTTAAATTAATAAAGGTGGATCATATTAGAATTGAGGACCAAGTGGCCGATATTTTCACAAAATCACTTGATAGACGTTCCTTCGAGCACCTTAGGTTGCTCTTGGGGATGATAACTTTTAAATGATCAAGTCCCGTTCTATTATTTCCTCCATGATTGGCTATGTCTTGTTGAGAACTTGTTTTAAAGTAAGTCATGCATTTAAAGTCATCTTGAAAGGACGTTAGTCTGAGACATGTGCTTTGCTTGTGTTTTGAACGTTTTTCACTTCTCATTTGATCTCAAGAGTATCCTTGATCTCCCAACCCTCTTTACAAGCCGAAATGATGGGAACTCTAAGCTTACCCAAAGCGAGAATCTTACAAACGCGTTCTATGAGCCTTCTTTGCTTTTATTTTACGGGACGTACTTGCTTGATTTTCAAAAATGGTTCTAAGTGATTAAAGGGAAGCTTGTCAGAGTCTAAAGGATGTCAGTGTAGAGTTCTAAGAGTCAGTGGTTGAGATCAGTTTTGGGACGCAGTGGTACAGTTCTCAGGAAAGCAGTATGTTGTGTTGAAAGGACGCCAAGACAGAGTCCTTTGTAGTTGTGAAATTTGAAAATAGGAAGGTGAACCGTCGCAGGGATTTTGAACGTAGATCTCGGGATTTGTGCAACGGTGCAAAACAGTTGTTTTCTTAGCGGAGAAGTATTCCACGTGTGGGAACGTGGGTGGAGGAAGCCAAAGCAAATGACCCAGCTGCCCCTGCCCCTTGCCTTCGTCTTCTTCCTATAAATATACCCCTGCTTCAACTGAAAACCCTCTTCGCCCTCACTGTTTGCTTGCCCAAATCCGGAAAACACTCTCAAATCTCCCCAAAATCTTCATCCCAGATCTCGAAATCTCCTTCTCAACCCTAATCCCATCTATAAAACCCATAATGGCAAACACAAGAAACTCCAAGAACCCTAAACCCTCTTCGTCTTCTTCTTCGGCGGCGAGAAGCACAACTCCGGTAAAAGACCGGTCACTAATGGATGCAAGAGGAAGAAGCGTTGGGCGGCAAGATCAAAAGCGCCACCAGCACTCCTCCCAGTCTGGCCAGCGCCGCCCTTCTACAACGCCCCCAAAACCTCAAAAATCTCAATCCCATCCTCAATCCAGATCCCAACCTCCACAAAAACACTTTCAATTTCTTAATGAACCGTTCGTCCCTGAACCAGAGCAAGGGAGCTCCACTAATTCCCAAATCAGGGGACTCCTAGCTCAACCCAAGCGTCGTCCTCCCCTAGACCCATTGATAGAGGACTGGCGTGGAGAGCCTAAGACCCTGGCAAACATTTGCCACATGGCGTCCATCCAAAACCACCCTCCAAAAATCCAACGCCTTCTCCACTACTTCATGGTCACGTATATTCAACTCCGCCTCGGGGAAACCAACTTCACAAACCCTCCCTTCGCGGTCCCTGCCATCATATCGGACGCCTTCGGGGGAACCGTGGAAGAACTGGCCAAACTCCTCCCTGACATAATGGAGTTTTTGGTCGCCCCTGCTGGCTCCGTCCCTTCACAAAAGCGTAAAAGGCAAGCCTCTCCTCCTCCCCCTCAAAAGCTCAAAATCAAATCCTCCTCTTCCTCCAAACCAAAACCAATCCCTACTACCCCTCCTCCCGCTCCCAAACATGCCTCAAGTCCTCTACTCAACTTGAGGGCGTCAGTGATGAACAAATGGCGGCAATCCGGCTCGCCGAGCTCAATGAAGAAGAGAAGCAATTGGCCAAGAAGGCCCAAGCTAAGAAGGATGCCGCTGTTGAGGTGTCCTCAAAAGGAAAAGAGGTCATGGCCCTTCCTCCTCCTCCACCAAGGAGTGAGGACGCGCCACCCTCTAGTATGGATCTGCTGGAGGCGGAAATGGAAGCAGATCAGGCAAAGCCATTGCCAAAGGTCATTAGGGACGCCCCTCCACCGCAGGTCCAGGGCAAGGACGTTGCGCCCACTGTCATTGCCGTGGAGGACTCCCCGGCCCAAAAGTCTCCTCCTCCAGCTCCTCAAACCTCAGCTCCTCAAGCCCCTGCTCAACAGGCCAACCTCCGTACTCCCTCTCCCTCTCCTCCAAGAACGAAATCTCCAACTTCTCCTCCCCCAGCTGAAATTGTTGAGAATGTTCAAGTCTAAGGGATGCCTCCAACTGAAGTCCACACGGAGTCCTTGGCAAAGACTCCCGCACAGGACGCCAACGTCCAAATAGAGGCGTCCGATGCTCAGGACGCGGAGATGACCGAGTCCCATGATCAAGGGGACGAGGCCTCTGATGAAGAAGATGCTCCTCTCAATGACAATGAAAATGAAGATGAGGAGGGAGACGGAGAAGAGGAAGATGTCGGTGATGAAGTGGTAGTAACCGGCAACGACAACAAGAAGAAAAGGCTCAAGAAAATTCTGGGGCCGCTTCTGTTTGATGCCAACTTCCTCCAAGAGAATGGACGCACAGAGTTCCTGGATTTGCTGGACTTCTAAGGTTGGACGCATCTCGGCGCAGAGGTTGCAACCGTTGACCCGGACCAAGTCAAGCTCTTCTATTCCAAATTTGAAGTGTCTGAGGTCAAAGGAAAGCCTCAAGGGACGTTTGAGATCAACGGGGACGAGTACTCTATCGCTGAGAATACCGTCCGCAATATGCTAGGCCTGCGTCCTTCCTCTCCAGAGGCTCATCACGACTTTCCCTGCAAGAGCTTTGGCCGCTTCTCCCAGGAAGAAATCTTCAACAACATTTTTAATGGGAAGCAGCCACTTGCTAAGGATAGGGTAGCCCACGTGCTTTCCAAGACGGGCATCCTTGCACATCACTTCATTGTGCGCATGGTCGTCCCAAGGCAAGAGAAGAAGTCCATAGTGCAGATCACTGATAGCATCATATTGGACGCCTTCTTAAACCGCACGCCGATCAACTTGGCAAGGGTTGTCTTGGAGCACATGGGCAAGTGCACAAGAGGACGTCACTCTCTCCCCTACCCCAGCTTAGTCAAGAAGATCCTTGAGCAGCAAGGCCTGTACGCCCCCAAAGAAGAACGCACCTTTGGAATTCATTGGTACGTAAGGCAGATTACAGCGCCTCCAGTTGGCAAGATGAGATACGGCAAGGAGCTTCCCTCCATAAGGAAGCAACTTGCCAAGGAAAAGAAAGAGGCCGAGCTGAGGGCTGCTCAGGAAGCTGCTGTTGATACTGAAGGGGATGCTGAGGGAAATTTACAAGTTGTGGGGACGCCGATTGATGCTGAGAACGCCAATGAATAAATGTCTGAGAACGTTCACGTTGAAGCCAAGAAGAGCTCTCAGAAGTCTTTGTTGGGGATGATGATTGAAAACCAATGCATGATGATAGACCTCATCCAGCAAGTTCATGAGACTCTTCATCAACATACTGATTTGCTTGAACGCAACAATAAGCTTTTCGCACAGTAAAATGATCTTCATGCTTAGACCCTCAAGGCTCTTGGCAAACGTCCGCGTTGATCACTCCTGCCTTTTATCGCATCTAAACGTTCTTTCCTTTATTTATGACTTTGTGCATGCATGCTTTATCACTTGTTCTCCTTTTCGATGATGCCAAAAAGGGGGAAGTATAGTTTTGCAGAGATGCGCTCGTTTGTAAGTTATCATAGAAAGCATGTGTTTAGGGGGAATTTCGGCTAAAGTCCAAAGGACGCTAGTGTAGAATAAGCTAGGACGCACTTGAAAAATGATTTGCATGCCCAACCTTAGTAAAAAGGACAATAGAGTGTAGTCTCTCATGCTAAAAGCTTTACTTTTTGTGCGCATTGTTTAAAGAGTTTGTCATCATCAAAAAGAGGGAAATTGTTGGGACGATATTAAGGACGCCAGTCACTAATATCTAACCAATAATGATCGTTCCTAGTTTTGATAATGACAAACTCAAAGGTATTTGATAAGTTGTCTAAGTGTTGATCTCAGGTAAGTCCAGAGGACGCACATGAATGAAAAGGACAACAAGTGAACGAGAGTCCCTAAGCTGTAGGGACGGACTTCATCAACTTCCAGAGCTGAACAAAAGAATGGAGTCCCTGCGTAGATAGGGCGGCGTCCTCATCAAGAAGGGACACGCGCCTAAATACGGACGAAGTTTAAATTCAAACCAAGGCCGCCCCAACATGATTACATCACAATCGGCCGTAGTCCTCAGACGGAAGCTTCCTATGTCTGGGCACGTGTGAACAATTCCAAAGATGTCGCTTTCCTAGAGATGGTCCCCTGACCACGCGGAGGCTTCCCAAGCGTCAATAGAGTTGACTTCCTCAAGATGCAAATCACACCGTTGAAGGAAGACGACAGATCCTGTACAAGCCTCAGAGGACGCTAGAGGACAAGAACCACTACCGCTATAAATACCCCCAAGGGTTATGCATAGCGATGTGGACTTTGAAGACTTTCTCTCAAGCTCACTCCCGAAGCATTCAAGTTCAAGAACGAAGATCAAGAAGATCAAGTGAGCTTGAAGGGAGAGAAAGAAAGTCCAACCACATCAAATCCAAACCAAACCACAAAAGAGTTAAAAAATTAGTTTGTCTCTCACAACGTACAGTGAGAGACGTGAGTGTTTAGTTGCCTTATAGACAAGAGAGTTAGGTTACTTCGTTAGGCTGAAAGGAGTGTTACTAGTGAGGCTAAGGATGCACGCTTAGCTTAGAGAATTGTAACGACTCGCCTAAGTTGTAAGGACTCTCTGTGAATAAGATAAGGACGACTATTTGAAAATCCTCCAACGGAGGTCGAGGTTTACCCATAAGAATAGTTGGTCTTAGTGGGGTTCCTCTATAAATACTCGTGTCCATTATCGTATTCTGTTTCCTATCTAAGTCTACTTTCCACTGCATCTAAGGACGCCCTTAACCCAGTTAAGGACGCCCATTCTAACAGACTTGCGATCCAACAAAAGGTAAGAATAATACTTTAATTATAAAAAGGGCTTCTATTTATAAAGTTTTTTAAATTCAAAGTTTTCAAATTACTTCTTACATAAAGAGATTAAAAAGATAACTAATATATCAAAAAGGATATAATATCCTATGAAAATTCAAAAAATATATTTTACATAAATTGATAATATTAATGTAATTATAATAATTAAAATTACATGAAAAAAATTTAGATGTTTAATTATGAGAGATAAAAGCTAATTAACATGATAATATATAATTTAAGTAAAAGTCAACAAATATAAATTTATTTAGTATCAAAGATAAAAATAATAATTTATTTAGAAAAATTGGCTTCCATTTAATTTTTGTTTTTAAATTAGAATTTCTTATATTACTTCTTACATAAATAGATTAAAAAGGTAATTGAAAAGATAAGTTAATTAATATGTATCTTTTTTAGAACGAAATTTCAAAAATAGATAATATTTTTTAAATGATAGATATTATATGAGTAGGAAAAAGGATAAAATAAAAGATTAAATACTTATTAAAAATTTAAAGATAAATAGTATGCCTTCAAAGGTAGATATTAGATGGGTAAGAAAAAAAAATAAAAATTAGAATTTTAAGAAGAATAAAACATATAAAATTGTTAATAAAGCGGGGCCACAATCAACGTGGTGACTCAAAAACTGTTGGATTTTATAATGTATATTGATTTTTATTATAAATGGGATATTATTAAGTAAAATCATTTAATGGAAATTTTAGCAAATAAAAAAGTTATTTTTCCTAGATGAAACAATTATGTTTCATATTTGTAGTACAACACATATGAGATTATAAAAATATAAAACATATTCTAATTATAGAATAATTTAGTAAATAAAAATTTTCTTACTTTTATCATCCTTCAAAATTTGTCCATAATGGTTAATATATATCATTGTCCCTATTATCACAATTTTGAGACATTATAAGTCAATATAATATAAAATGAGATGTTTCAATTGATCATTTTTTGTTTTAATACTGTAGTTTATTAATATGAGATATAATTAATATGAACTATTATATAATTAAAAATATTAAAATATAATATCAAAATTTTAAACTATAAAATGAGTCCAACATGATTTTAATGACTTAACATATTGAAATAAACAAAATATATTAATCAAAAAATATTTTATTATGAAAGATATAATCTAGGTTAATATGAAAATGATAATATATAAGTTAAGTAAACGATAGTATATATAAATAGTTTTAGAGTTAAAGATAAGAATAATAATTAAAAAAAGCACTTCTATTTTTTTATTATTTTAAATTCAAAATTTTTAAATTACTTCTTACATAAAGAGCTTAAAAATATAACTAATATATCAATTAGGATAAAATATCTTATCAAAATTCAAAAAATATCTTTTACATAAAGTGATAATAAAGAATGTAATTATATTAATTAAAATAACTTGAATATGAATTAATTGTTTAATTATTAGAGATAAAAGCTAAGTTATTAGAAACATTATAATATATAATTTAAGTAAAAGTTAATAAATATAAATTGATTTATTATCAAAGATAAAAAAATAATAATTTACTTCGAAAAAAGGGCTTCCACTTTAAAACTCTTTTTTAAATTCGAATTGCTTATATTTATTCTTACATAAATAAATTAAAATGGTAAGTGAAAAGATAAGTTAATTAATATGTATCTTTTATAAAAGTAAATTTTAAAGATAGATAAAATTGTTTAAAAGATAGTTATTAGATGAGTAGAAAAAAGGAAAAAAATAAAGATTAGATAATTAAGAAAATTTTAACGATAAATAGTATGCCTTCAAAAATTGATATTAGATGGTAAGAAAAAAAGCTAAAAGTCAATATTAGATAATTAAGAAAAATAAAACATATAAAATTGTTAATAAAGTGGGACCAGAATCAACGTGGTGGCTCGAAAACGGTCGGCTTTTATAATATAGTAGTAGATGACCCACACCTTGTACGGGGTGTTATTTATTTATTTATTTATTATTTTGTATATTAATGTACTATAATATTATCATGTGTCTTCTTTAGGAGTATAAAATAACATAATTATTATATAAAAACAAATATTTATATAAAAATATATTTTATTTATATATTACATTTTTACACTACGTAAATATATACTTATACGATTGATGAAGAATTGTATAAAATAAGAATACATAATCAAATTGAGATAAGATTGAGAGTTATATATGATTATAACTCAAAATCTAAAATATAACTAATTTCTTTAGTTAAATAACTATAAGATTAAGATTATAGAATATAAAACTAAGGTTTAATAAGATAAAGTTTTAATGGGTGACGATGTGGCACAATATGGAGGCAGAATTTGCAAATAATAGAGGAAGAATGACATAAAATAAGATGCTTATCACATTTTAGTAAAAATCGATAAAAATCTTTTGACATTTAAATTAAATTTCATAAGCTAACTTGTATAATAAAATCAATAATTTTAAATAAAATCTCAGGTTAATATAGTATTATAGTAAATATTTACATAATATTTAATAAGATAAAATGGAAAACCAAATTATCTCGCATATATGTTTTTATTTTCTAAAAAATAATTAAATAAGAAGTATATACATATTGGTAAAAAATGTTAACGAATCAGTACCTTAATTAAGAAATCTATCTTTTTTTATCTAAAAAATAATTAATATATTACTTTAATAGAATTAATATTTGGCATCAATATAGTGGTATAATTTGCTACCATTGATGTGTTTCAAAAAATACCATAATAAAATTATGAAAAATAAGTTATAACTAATATGCTATTTAATTAAATGGGTATAATATTATGATTATGATTTATACATTATGACAAAATAAAAAATTTTAAAATAAAAAGTTTATGGTAGATCTATGTATTAGTTAAATGGATATAATGATAAGATTGAGATTAGTATATTTGGACAGAATTATTAATTAAAAAACTCAAGTTATAAGATAAAACTAATATCTTAATTCAGTATGTATAAGATTATGATAAAATCAAGATTTAATAAGATAACTTTTTAAATAATGGGGGTGGGTGGTGATGTGGCGCAATATGGTGGCAGAGTTTGCTTCCGCTTTAGCATATAGTAATAGATAGATAGATAGATATTCGTTACTATATTATAAAGTGGAATAGAAATTTTACAAAAATTTACGTCACGTGGCAAAATATAGTAAAATAATACATTCAATTTTCTTAATTGGATTCCATTAAAAATTTATAAAACATTTATACACAATTAAAAATATATAGAATTACTACAATTATTTCAACTTCAATGTGATCTTTTTTAAAGATATAGTTTTACGTAGAAAGTAAATATCTTTTTATATTTATTTAGAGAGTTTAGACTTTCAAAAATATCATTAATATTATTATAATGAAAATATGTTTTATATTATCTATAAAAAATATCTATATTTTTTATTCTTTGTTTTATAGGTGAAGTTTATAGATAAAATCATTTTTATGACAATATTTCTAGTAGATTTATTGATATTACCGTGCATTGAGTAAAACCAATTTGCTTCATAAAATAGTTGTTTTTAATTTTAACTAGTAATAGTGCCCGTGCCCGGGAGGGCATGACTTGTATTAAATACATGCTCTATGTTTCATCAATTGTTACTATGGAGTATCGTTTTTCAATTATTTTATTTTTAAGTAGTTTTGTGCATATTAAATTTCGTTTAAATATTTCTAATAAAATAATTTGCATTTTAAAAGAATTAAGAACCTTGTTATATATCTATTAATTTAATGTTTTATATCTTATAAATTTAATATTTGAATTGGATATATTATAATATAATATTTCAATCAGATATATTATAGCATAGTTAAAAATATAATATTTACATAGATAAAAGATTTAGTAAGTTTTTTAAAATACTCAAATCCTTTTTCTAGAATATTTTGAATACATAGTAATCAAATTTAAACAAAAAAAAAACTCAATGAAGGATTTGATAGTTACTAAATCAATAAGCTTTGTTATTTTATTTTTGTTATATATCTTTTCCCTTTATACCTCCCTTTATTTCAATAAATTAAATCATATGAAAGATTGTTTTAAGCAATATATCTTTTCCCGGGAGGTTAGTACTTAGTACGTATTTGTTTCATTTCTTTTTGGATAGAATAGTTTGTATTTTATTTTTAATTAACTAAATGGTATACCTAAGTTATTTCAATTTTGGATAGATTTGATTTGATTTGATTTCTCAATGTTATACATACGTTGATTAGATTGGGTTGTTTCAATGATAATTACTATGCACCAACATAGGTAGTAGACTTTTTTAAGTTTATTTTTGAAAGAAAATAATTAAAATGAAAATAAGTAGATAAGAAGAAATATAATGTGGGGTCTACAATAAAATTACAACCAATTAAACTTATTGAACTGTTTTAATAAAGATGGGTAATGTTGTTCAATGAGGAGGTGACACATGTCGGACTAAATATTATTTATAACCTCCGCTTTAGTATATAACTAGCAAATGACCCGTACCTTGTACAGGGGTGTTTTTTATTTATTCATTACTTTGTATATGAATTTACTATAATAATTACAGGCATATCTTTTGTGTTATAAAATTAAATTCTTAGTATATCATCAAATATTTATATAAATATAAATTTTATTTATATTTTAACTTTTTATACATACATAAACATATATTTAGATAATGGAGTAAGAATGCCATAAGATAACATGTATTATTACATTTTGTTAAAAAATTATGAAAATCTTTTGGCATTCAAATTAGATTGCATAAACTAACTTATATAATAAAATCAATAACTTTAAGTAAAAAATTGGATTAATATAGTATTATATTAAATATATAGATAATATTTAATAAGATAAAAATATGAAACCAAATTATATTTTATAAAGGTTATTATCTTTTGAAAAAGTTTTTAAATAAGAAATATAAAATACTTATTAAAAATATTGACGAATCATTATCTTAATTAAGAAATGCATCTTTTTATCTAAAGTGTAATCAATATGTAATATTAAAGATATATACATGATAAGTATAATATCTATTTTTTTTAATGAGATTTTAATATGATATGAATATGATCATGAAAAATTTATTTAACATATTATTTTAATAGAATGAATATTTGGCTCAAATATAGTGGTGGAATTTAATACCATTGATGATTTTTAAAAAATATTATAATAAATTATGAAAAATAATTTATATTTAATATACTATTTAATTAAATGGGTAAAATATTAAGATTATTATTCATACATTATGACTAAATATAAAGTTGATGATATATCTATGTATCAGTTAAATGGATATATTGATAAGATTGAGATTTATATATTTAGATAGAATTATTAATTAAACAGCTCAAATTTTTAGATAGAACTAATATCTTAATTAAGTATGTATAAGATTATGATAAAATCAAGATTGATAAGATAACTTTTTAAATAAGGGGTGATGTGGCGCAATATGGTGCGAGAATTTGCTTCGACTTTAGTATATAGTATTAGATTATGATGATATATTATACGGAGTACTAACATACGGAGTACTCCGTATGTAGGAAGGCTGTGTGTCGTTTCAACCGAAAAAAAAAGGAAGGCTATGTGTCGTTATTCGTTAAGTTGTGTTGCGGCTTGCGAAGTTGAAGAAAAGAGGCACGTGCAAGGATAAAAGAGTAAAACCGCACTTTCCGTGTTTCCTTTTCAAAGCCACGAGGAACTTTCCTCTCTCTATAACTATTCAATTCAACAAGCAATCTCATTCAGACTTCCCACCTAACCATTTCAAAATCGAGCTGCCACAAACTTCTCATTCATCCAAATCCATTTCCATAACCAAACACAGGAGATCCAACCTCTCACACCTTCGATATCTGTAAGATTCCGCCATTCTTATAGGCTTCCTATTATTCTTTCAGATTCTGAATTCACAGAATTGTAAGTCATACGTTTCCTCTGTTGAATCATATATTAGAGATTTGGCAGAGCTGTAAGTAGTTATATTTGGGGGTTTCTTCAGTTATACCGGCAGTTATACTAGTCGGTTATTATTAGATCATTAGCTCTAGCGATGACTCTTGGCAGTTCGATCGGCGTTTCTGCAATCAAACCCTGTTGTAGAGCCGTGATGGGTTACAGGACCTCATTGGTCTCTAGGTTTTCAAATCGGAGCTGTGTTGTTGATAATTCGTCCAAGCTACAGTTTATTAGGCTTTATAGATGTAAATATCATAGTCGCCACACATCACGGACCATGTGCAATCGATTTCGGAACGGATCCAATTTGAATCACAAGGCTTTTAGGGTTTCTGGGTCAAATTGGGGCCAGACTAGGCCGTTCAGGGGTTGTGGTGATAGCTGTCGCGGTCTCAGCAAACGACTCTCCAGCGTGGCAAATGTGGCTTCTGATATTAGGAGCCATTCGACTTCGGTCGAGGGCCGCACCAGTGACAAGGGCTTCGAGAATCTGTTCTTAGAAGGGGCACTTGGGATGAGGTCTTTGGAGATTGAACCGGGCTCACCGGATCTTGTGGAGATTGGGGATTTAGAGGAAGAGCTTAGAGTGGATGGAGGCAGATCCTATGTAAAAGTAGATCATTTGAAGGTTTTGCCTGGGGAAAGGGAGGAATCGGAGAGTGAGACGGAAGCGTGGGAGTTGCTTAGGAACTCTATTGTCAGTTATTGCGGCCATCCGGTTGGGACTGTGGCGGCCAACAATCCTGCTGACAAGCTGCCCCTCAACTATGACCAAGTCTTCATCCGTGACTTTGTTCCTTCAGCACTTGCTTTCTTGCTCAAAGGAGAGAGTGAGATCGTCAAGAACTTTCTGCTCAACACTTTGCAGTTGCAGGTGCGTAGATTTAGCATATGCATAACTCCAAAAGGTGGTGGTTGAGAAAGCATGGTTATTTAGTGTACATTTGTCTTTTATGCATCTACTTTGATCTTAAGTTATTTAGTAG
Organism: Polygonum maritimum; assembly: GCA_963924305.1. Classification (NCBI taxonomy): domain Eukaryota; kingdom Viridiplantae; phylum Streptophyta; class Magnoliopsida; order Caryophyllales; family Polygonaceae; genus Polygonum; species Polygonum maritimum. The sequence continues at coordinate 18,907,543 of OZ002730.1, read as the reverse complement.
CTTGCAAATTAAGACGGTAATATGCTCTTACTGTATTCCAGAGATGAGAAATCATGACCGTGTAGATTATCTTGGCATTTGTATTCTTGTTAAGCATGGGACACTTCTCATGCATCTTATGACAAGGTCAATTGCCATTTTAGGGATTTTTAGCTGTTATAAGATGGACTATAATCTTAGCTGTGACCATTTACATATTTGTGATTTGCAGAGTTGGGAGAAAACTGTAGACTGCTATAGTCCAGGGCAAGGGTTGATGCCTGCAAGTTTCAAGGTTAAAAGTGTTCCTCTTGAAGGGAAAGGTGGAGAACTGGAGGAAGTTTTAGATCCAGATTTTGGTGAATCTGCAATTGGTCGTGTGGCTCCTGTTGATTCTGGTAACATATACTGTATTAAACTTGTGTTTGAGCGTGTGTTCAGATAACGCAGCATTTTGTCATCTCACAATGTTTTTTTACATAACTTATTTCCTAATCTGTCAGGTCTGTGGTGGATCATATTGTTGAGGGCCTATGGGAAGATCACAGGTGACTACACATTACAAGAAAGGGTGGACGTTCAGACTGGCATGAGGCTTATTCTTAAGTTATGCTTGAGTGATGGATTTGATATGTTTCCTACACTTCTAGTTACGGATGGTTCATGCATGATTGATAGACGGATGGGTATTCATGGTCATCCTCTTGAAATCCAAGTGAGTTATAGCTGTTCGACAGTTCTTTTTTCCCGATTTCTTTTATTATGTATCTTCGGATTGGATTTAAAACATATGTTGATGATATCAGTTTCTTTCAACTCACTGAGTTAATCTAGGATGCTTGTCTGTGTATTCCAACATATTAGTTGCACTTCCTTTTTCTTCCTCGTCTTAAGATTGTATATTTATATGCTTTTGTTTCAGTTATCCCTTTTACATTGTCGATCAGTTTGACCTGATTGTCCTATTATTGATCTATACTTGAATGATGTTCTGCTAAGTTTTTAAATCTGAACCATTGTTTTTAACAAATATTGCAGGCATTATTCTACTCAGCTCTTCGCTGCTCTCGTGAGGTGCTCATTGTGAATGATGGAACCAAGAACCTGGTTGCTGCCATCAACAATCGGCTTACAGCACTTTCTTTTCATATTAGGGAGTATTACTGGGCTGATATAAAGAAGATTAATGAAATATATCGTTACAAAACTGAGGAATACTCAACAGATGCCACAAACAATTTCAACATCTATCCAGAACAGATCCCTTCATGGCTAATGGATTGGATCCCAGAAGAAGGTGGGTACTTCATTGGCAACCTCCAGCCTGCTCACATGGACTTCAGATTCTTCACTCTGGGGAACCTTTGGAGCATCGTTTCGTCTCTAGGAACCCAGAAACAGAACGAGAATATACTGAACTTGATTGAGTCCAAATGGGATGATCTAATTTCGAATATGCCTCTCAAGATATGTTACCCTGCATTAGAGTCAGAGGAATGGCGCATAATAACTGGAAGTGATCCAAAGAACACGTAAGCATTCCTTTTTGCTCCCTTCTTGGCAATGTTTTCTTTCCAGATCACAATATGACATGTGTTATGTTTCTTCTTAACTTATCGGGTTTCTTGTTCCTGTGCAGCCCTTGGTCTTATCACAATGGTGGATCCTGGCCAACTCTACTCTGGCAGGTATATGTTTTGTTTTCATTTGTGATCTTATTGACCCAGTTGATATAT